>CAWUFW010014610.1:217500-405329 GCA_963921515.1 Calotriton arnoldi
ATGAACTGACATTGGGAAGTGACGCTAGGATGTATTAAATAGTGTACGGTTGGCAATTCTAACAAAGCAAAGATGATGTGTAGTCTCATTACACTAGCCTAAATGCACATGGAGGTCCTCCTCATGGTTGAGGCCTCCCGGGTCTTGCTTTGTAGTCTCACTATATATTCAGATTCCAGGCGTCGCAGATGACGTTCCCGATCTCATCCTCTCGCTGATGCAGGGACCCTGTCAATGCCAAAATAAGAGATTTTAGAGCTGATGTCGCTGACATCTGAATGCACTAATGCACAGTGTTTTGCTATGGCATATGACATATCACCATTCCTGAGGGCGCGCAAATGCTCTAAAATGCGTTTCTTCACCGGGAAAATTGTGCTACCAACATAACACAAGCCACAAATACAGGTTAAAACATAAACAACATAGTCAGAATTGCAATTGATAAAATTGTAAATCTTCCCACTTTTTCCATTAGGTAGTTTAAAAACTTTCACATTTGTACTGTTACTACACGCTTTACACCTCCCGCACTTGTGGAAACCCGGGAGATCCCTCAACCAGGTGCCCCTTGACTTGTTTTTGGCGGATAGGTGACTGTGCACTAGCATGTCCTTCAAAGACTGACATTTCCTATAGGTGATATGTGGTGATGGACTAACCAGATTGCCGATTACAGCATCGTACTTAACTATGTGCCAATGTTTGCGCACTATCTTATGAACTTGCTGTGAGGCATGATTGAAAGTGGTGATCAGTCTCACTTCGTGTTTCCCACTATCTTTCTCTTTTGGAATCAGTAACATGTTTCTGTTCTTGATGGCCACCTTTTCAGTTGCATTTTTAATATGCCTCACAGTATAGCCCCTATTCCTAAAACGACCCCTCATGATTTTGGCTTCTTTCTCATAGGCATCCGGGGAACTACAGTTGCGCTTCGCTCTAAGAAGCTCCCCATAGGGAATACTCCTCTTCAAAGCCATTGGATGATGGCTGTCCGCATGTAGGATACTATTGCTAGATGTCGGCTTCCTAAAAAGGCTTGTATGTAATGTCCCATGTTTCACCTCAACCAAAATATCTAGAAATTCAATGGTGGAAGGGTCAGTTTTACTGGTGAATTTTAGGTTCAGGATGTTATCTGAAAGGCCCTGAATAAAAATGTCAAGGGCTTCCTGTGGACCATCCAATATCAGAAAAATATCGTCAATGTAGCGGGTCCACAGGATGACATTATTCATATAAGTGTTGTTACCATCATGCCACAAATGCTCCGCCTCCCACCACCCCATGAACAAACAGGCGTAGCTTGGAGCGAAGCAACTTCCCATGGCCGTACCAGTGTACTGTTCATACCACTCATCCTCAAATAGAAAACAGTTGTTATATAGGCAAAATTGCAACATCCGTATTAAAAGCATGGTGTGGTCATACATATTCAAAGGTCTGTCTCTCAGATAATATTTACATGCTTCCAAACCCAAATCATGGTCTATGCATGTGTACAGAGCAACAACATCTATTGTTGCCAGGATGTAAGTCTCATTCCATGGAATCTCCTGGATTTTAGACAGAAAGTCCATGGTATCTCTACAGTAAGAGGGTAGGTTTAGAACATATGGACAGAGGAAATAGTCCAAGTACATAGAAGTATTTTCAAGAAGACTGTTATTGGCCGAGATGATTGGTCTGCCAGGTGGATCTGTGGGGTGTTTATGCACTTTTGGCAACATATAAAAGACAGGAGTCACTGGTTTCTGCACCAGCAAAAACAGGAACTCATTTTGACTCAACATGTCATTTTCACGCCAATCATGCAATAGGCTATGATATTCCTGTATGGTTTTATTGTACCTTGCCAAACCGGACCTCAAATAGCTTCCTGAAAATTCAAGCTGACGCTTCGCCTCAACTCGATATTTGTTGATGTCCCATAAGACCACATTGCCCCCCTTATCGGAGGGTTTGATCACAAATGTGGTTACTTGTTTTAAAGAGTGCAATCCTGCTCTTTGTGATGTTGTAAGGTTTTTGGCAAAATTGTTCCCCTGTTTTTTCCATAACACCAACAAATCCCGTAAGATGGTCTCGTGAAAAGTATCGAGACCATCATGTAATGTTATCGGGTTGAATTTCGATTTGGGTTTGAAGTCATTTCTAGAGCTCTTACTGACTTCCATGTTCATACTGATCAATAACTCACGATCAGTTTCCCAATCTCTTGTTCCTAGTTGGAGTTCCCTTAAGGTCGCAATTGTCTCAATATCCCTCACGGATAATGTTACATCCGTGGGATCAGACACATTTGCAGTTTGTGTAGCCTCAGGCAGGCCTCTACTGTGCTTCAAAGTGTGCATTTTCAGTAGTTTCAATTTGCGCATGAAGAGGAATAGGTCAATACGAGTCTTAACAAAATCAAAATTAGCTGTAGGACAAAACGAAAGGCCTAACTCCAAGACCGATCTTTCATCTGGAGTAATAATGTGTGGGGAAAGGTTAATGATAGCAAGATTAGATTGCTCACCTATCATTTGTTCCTCTTGGACCGCCTTGTGCCTCTCCCATGTGGCGTCACGTTGTCGCTGACCTTCACCCCCTCTCCTGGTCCTTCTTTGTCTCGTTCTTTGCCTCCTCCTTTTCCTCTTCCCCGCGATGGTTTTTTCTTTGCACTGAGGCTCAGTTGCACAAAATGGTATTCCTGCAGGGATGTGAACGGTCCTCTGTCTGGTCCCTGTGCGATCTGCCTGTCATCGTCATCCGATGGTGCCGCAGAACTAGAGCCGGAAGTTTCCGATTCCTGTACTCGAAGTGCTTCATTCTTTTTGTAATCTTTTTTAATGGTGTCGTATTTCCTACTGAAAGTTAAAATGCGACCTAGGGCATAGTCGTTTCTGTCTCGCACAAATTTCCAGCGTTTTCTCGCCTTAATGCCATCCTCGTACTTGACCATTTACTGACCATGTTATTAGAGCGGCTGCTCTGTAGATCTGTATAGATCTGCCCCCCTTCCTGTTTAGGTCACATTATTATTTTTCTATTTTTCTTTTTCCACCTTATTGCCTTTTTCAATAGTACCTTAAAATGTTGTCTTTTTGAGATTGGACCCGTAGTGGGCTTAACCCAGTGTCCTATGATTTAAGCAGATCCTGACATATATTTTTTAGAAAGTATGGATACCAAAAATAAAGGGCACTTGCCCGTTTATTTCTTCAAGCACATGCAAGTGTAATATCAGTGGTATTTGCCACAAGGCTTACCAGCTCTGTAACCATGGCTGCTTTGTTTAAAATAGAGGATTAGTCTTAATTAATTTTTTGACTATATGAATTGTTATTTTTGCACAATGCAAGATTTTCAATAATCCTTGTTTTCTTTATCTACGTATTGTTATTTTATAACGAATCAATAAAGTTTTTAAGTCTGTTTTCCACTTTGCACAGTATGTTTATGTCTATTGTATAACACAGGAAATGCTTAAAAGGTCACTGCCACTTCCGGGTCTTTGTATGACTTTTTGACAAAGACCGTGCTGTCGAAACGCGTCAAGTCAATAAATACTTTACTCCAATTTTGAAACCCTGAGTGCGACCTTTTCTTACGCTCTGGCAGCGCGAGAATACTTCAAAAATTACAGCGGGTCCAGCGCCCGCCGGTCAGCACCAACCCCATCAGGTGGAAGCAATCGGAAGTAAGGCTGGACTGTTCTTGCAATTTGAGTTTTCCCGATTCCCGCCGCCGTATTTTATGTTCCGGGTGCTCTTCCCGGTCAGGAACAAACAACGAGGTAATACACGAAGGAGGTCCTGACGGAGATTTGCCGGCGCAGGCACCCCGCTCTCGGGGGGAGCGCGCCGCTCACCATCCGCTTTGGACCCTCGTTTTGGAAACCTCAGTTTCCAAGGATCTTCAAAGAACGGCAGGGGTGCCCCTGTCTCGACCAGACGCAGCTGCGAGTGGTCTTGAGCACGGGGGAGGATTTCTTTTACAAGGAGCAGACTGGGTATTGGAAAAGGCTTGGTGTTTTATGGAGCGCCGCTCCAAAATAAATACGTGGCAGCAATGTGCGAGGCAATACGTAAGAGATTGGATGTGGCCAGATCTCTATTCACCGAGGCAGACAGGGCAACCCAGGAGACCCCCATGAGCAACGATACAGGAGAAACCGGCGATCACATAACCTTAAAGCAGCAACTGTACAGGCTGGAGAAACTGTGCAGAAAAGAAATAAATCGCAGCTGGGAGGTGATATCATTGGACAATTACATCGAGGTGGGGCGTGTCCCAAGAGGATTGAGAATCTTGGTGACCCCCACTTATCAAAACCCAAATCCTAAATTATTGGAGGAATGGTCTACACTTATGGCGATGACCTGTAAGCAGATGCTTGGTCTCCTGTCAAAATATGCGGCAATAGAACTGCAACAGATCGGAGAAGAGCTGAAAGAACTTCGCGAAACATTAAGCAAAATGCCAGTCCAAGATGAGATAACCATTTTTATCAAAGATATGGAGACGAGGTTGGTCAAGTACGAGGATGGCATTAAGGCGAGAAAACGCTGGAAATTTGTGCGAGACAGAAACGACTATGCCCTAGGTCGCATTTTAACTTTCAGTAGGAAATACGACACCATTAAAAAAGATTACAAAAAGAATGAAGCACTTCGAGTACAGGAATCGGAAACTTCCGGCTCTAGTTCTGCGGCACCATCGGATGACGATGACAGGCAGATCGCACAGGGACCAGACAGAGGACCGTTCACATCCCTGCAGGAATACCATTTTGTGCAACTGAGCCTCAGTGCAAAGAAAAAACCATCGCGGGGAAGAGGAAAAGGAGGAGGCAAAGAACGAGACAAAGAAGGACCAGGAGAGGGGGTGAAGGTCAGCGACAACGTGACGCCACATGGGAGAGGCACAAGGCGGTCCAAGAGGAACAAATGATAGGTGAGCAATCTAATCTTGCTATCATTAACCTTTCCCCACACATTATTACTCCAGATGAAAGATCGGTCTTGGAGTTAGGCCTTTCGTTTTGTCCTACAGCTAATTTTGATTTTGTTAAGACTCGTATTGACCTATTCCTCTTCATGCGCAAATTGAAACTACTGAAAATGCACACTTTGAAGCACAGTAGAGGCCTGCCTGACGCTACACAAACTGCAAATGTGTCTGATCCCACGGATGTAACATTATCCGTGAGGGATATTGAGACAATTGCGACCTTAAGGGAACTCCAACTAGGAACAAGAGATTGGGAAACTGATCGTGAGTTATTGATCAGTATGAACATGGAAGTCAGTAAGAGCTCTAGAAATGACTTCAAACCCAAATCGAAATTCAACCCGATAACATTACATGATGGTCTCGATACTTTTCACGAGACCATCTTACGGGATTTGTTGGTGTTATGGAAAAAACAGGGGAACAATTTTGCCAAAAACCTTACAACATCACAAAGAGCAGGATTGCACTCTTTAAAACAAGTAACCACATTTGTGATCAAACCCTCCGATAAGGGGGCAATGTGGTCTTATGGGACATCAACAAATATCGAGTTGAGGCGAAGCGTCAGCTTGAATTTTCAGGAAGCTATTTGAGGTCCGGTTTGGCAAGGTACAATAAAACCATACAGGAATATCATAGCCTATTGCATGATTGGCGTGAAAATGACATGTTGAGTCAAAATGAGTTCCTGTTTTTGCTGGTGCAGAAACCAGTGACTCCTGTCTTTTATATGTTGCCAAAAGTGCATAAACACCCCACAGATCCACCTGGCAGACCAATCATCTCGGCCAATAACAGTCTTCTTGAAAATACTTCTATGTACTTGGACTATTTCCTCTGTCCATATGTTCTAAACCTACCCTCTTACTGTAGAGATACCATGGACTTTCTGTCTAAAATCCAGGAGATTCCATGGAATGAGACTTACATCCTGGCAACAATAGATGTTGTTGCTCTGTACACATGCATAGACCATGATTTGGGTTTGGAAGCATGTAAATATTATCTGAGAGACAGACCTTTGAATATGTATGACCACACCATGCTTTTAATACGGATGTTGCAATTTTGCCTATATAACAACTGTTTTCTATTTGAGGATGAGTGGTATGAACAGTACACTGGTACGGCCATGGGAAGTTGCTTCGCTCCAAGCTACGCCTGTTTGTTCATGGGGTGGTGGGAGGCGGAGCATTTGTGGCATGATGGTAACAACACTTATATGAATAATGTCATCCTGTGGACCCACTACATTGACGATATTTTTCTGATATGGGATGGTCCACAGGAAGCCCTTGACATTTTTATTCAGGGCCTTTCAGATAACATCCTGAACCTAAAATTCACCAGTAAAACTGACCCTTCCACCATTGAATTTCTAGATATTTTGGTTGAGGTGAAACATGGGACATTACATACAAGCCTTTTTAGGAAGCCGACATCTAGCAATAGTATCCTACATGCGGACAGCCATCATCCAATGGCTTTGAAGAGGAGTATTCCCTATGGGGAGCTTCTTAGAGCGAAGCGCAACTGTAGTTCCCCGGATGCCTATGAGAAAGAAGCCAAAATCATGAGGGGTCGTTTTAGGAATAGGGGCTATACTGTGAGGCATATTAAAAATGCAACTGAAAAGGTGGCCATCAAGAACAGAAACATGTTACTGATTCCAAAAGAGAAAGATAGTGGGAAACACGAAGTGAGACTGATCACCACTTTCAATCATGCCTCACAGCAAGTTCATAAGATAGTGCGCAAACATTGGCACATAGTTAAGAACGATGCTGTAATCGGCAATCTGGTTAGTCCATCACCACATATCACCTATAGGAAATGTCAGTCTTTGAAGGACATGCTAGTGCACAGTCACCTATCCGCCAAAAACAAGTCAAGGGGCACCTGGTTGAGGGATCTCCCGGGTTTCCACAAGTGCGGGAGGTGTAAAGCGTGTAGTAACAGTACAAATGTGAAAGTTTTTAAACTACCTAATGGAAAAAGTGGGAAGATTTACAATTTTATCAATTGCAATTCTGACTATGTTGTTTATGTTTTAACCTGTATTTGTGGCTTGTGTTATGTTGGTAGCACAATTTTCCCGGTGAAGAAACGCATTTTAGAGCATTTGCGCGCCCTCAGGAATGGTGATATGTCATATGCCATAGCAAAACACTGTGCATTAGTGCATTCAGATGTCAGCGACATCAGCTCTAAAATCTCTTATTTTGGCATTGACAGGGTCCCTGCATCAGCGAGAGGAGGAGATCGGGAACGTCATCTGCGACGCCTGGAATCTGAATATATAGTGAGACTACAAAGCAAGACCCCGGAGGCCTCAACCATGAGGAGGACCTCCATGTGCATTTAGGCTAGTGTAATGAGACTACACATCATCTTTGCTTTGTTAGAATTGCCAACCGTACACTATTTAATACATCCTAGCGTCACTTCCCAATGTCAGTTCATTACACCTCTTAGCGCATTTACTGACCATGTTATTAGAGCGGCTGCTCTGTAGATCTGTATAGATCTGCCCCCCTTCCTGTTTAGGTCACATTATTATTTTTCTATTTTTCTTTTTCCACCTTATTGCCTTTTTCAATAGTACCTTAAAATTTTGTCTTTTTGAGATTGGACCCGTAGTGGGCTTAACCCAGTGTCCTATGATTTAAGCAGATCCTGACATATATTTTTTAGAAAGTATGGATACCAAAAATAAAGGGCACTTGCCCGTTTATTTCTTCAAGCACATGCAAGTGTAATATCAGTGGTATTTGCCACAAGGCTTACCAGCTCTGTAACCATGGCTGCTTTGTTTAAAATAGAGGATTAGTCTTAATTAATTTTTTGACTATATGAATTGTTATTTTTGCACAATGCAAGATTTTCAATAATCCTTGTTTTCTTTATCTACGTATTGTTATTTTATAACGAATCGATAAAGTTTTTAAGTCTGTTTTCCACTTTGCACAGTATGTTTATGTCTATTGTATAACACAGGAAATGCTTAAAAGGTCACTGCCACTTCCGGGTCTTTGTATGACTTTTTGACAAAGACCGTGCTGTCGAAACGCGTCAAGTCAATAAATACTTTACTCCAATTTTGAAACCCTGAGTGCGACCTTTTCTTACGCTCTGGCAGCGCGAGAATACTTCAAAAATTACAGCGGGTCCAGCGCCCGCCGGTCAGCACCAACCCCATCAGGTGGAAGCAATCGGAAGTAAGGCTGGACTGTTCTTGCAATACATATATATATATATATATATATATATATAACACAATAAACAAAATGAATTGTTTATTAAAAAATGTAATAATTATTAAAAAGTGTAACATTTTGTAATTATTTGATCATTTAATTAAAATCCCACATTATACTCCCACAAACATAGCAACACACAATTATAATATAAATAGGATAAAAAAAGATAACACATATTAAGTAATATACTAAATAATGATTAATAAATGATTAAATATTTTTATTAATTATAACTGAATCACTTCCCAACCGATTCCACTACAAACGCAACCCGCCCCTAACAAATAACATGAAAAAATAATAATTACACAATGTACCTAATTAATTATCAATTAAATATTTAGTATTAAATTAATAATCAATAAATTACTTAATTAACTTCACACCCTATTACCCCACAAACTCAAAAACACACACCAAAAATATCACTAAAAATATACAATAATTACACAATTTGCATAATTATCAGTTAACTAATTAATAATAAACAATTAATTAATAATTAATGAATCATTAATTTCCCACCCTATACCCCTACAAACAAAACAACCCACATCTAAAATATCACCCCAAAAAACAAATTACATAATTTACATAATTAATTATCAATTAACTAATTAATATTAAATAATTAATTAATAATTATTCAATTACTACTTAATTAACTTCCTACCCTATACCCCTACAAACAAAACAACCCACACCCACAATATCATTTAAAAAAATATACTTACCCTACGTACATAATTAATTATCAATAAAATAATTAATATTAATTAAAAATGAATGATTAAATAATTATACTTATCTAACTTCCCACCCTGTACCCCTGCAACCTGCTAAGACACTATAAATGAGCATTAACAATTAAATACAAAATTATAAATTACTTAAAATTAAAAAGTATAATTGAAAATGATTAATAACAATTATACAAACAATATATAACATATAACTAAAATAAGAAAGAAAAACACATACAAATAATTAAAAAACAATATTTTTTACAACGATATTAAAAACATCAATATTCTTGTAACCGATATTACTTAAAAATCAATATTTATGTCCACAATATTTCTACATCACGATATTAATGTGTCACGATATTAAAAAATATCGATATTTCTGAAACTCGATATTAATAATCCAGTATTATGTCCAAATA
The DNA here is from genome assembly GCA_963921515.1 of Calotriton arnoldi. Lineage (NCBI taxonomy): Eukaryota > Metazoa > Chordata > Amphibia > Caudata > Salamandridae > Calotriton > Calotriton arnoldi. Next base: position 226,933 of record CAWUFW010014610.1, read on the forward strand.
CGTATACTACTCCATGCTGTCCGAGTGTAATGCATAGAAGTAGGTTTTGGAGTGTTAGGTTGCTAGATGACATTTTAACTATGGTAGGAATGTTTATTTTAGTCTTGTAATTTGCAACATGCATTTGTGCAGTTTTAATAATATTCTGTGTGGTTATTTTAGATGTACTAAGCATCATGATGAGACTGTTGAAATAAACACTTTTTAGTTAAAGTTTCTTTTTCTTAGAGCAGTTTGTGTGCAACGAAGTTAGGCTTCTCAAACTTCCACTGCATCCCTGAATCCCTGTTTAAGGGATTTAGCAACCCAAAAGCACTGACGCCACTTTAACTAAGTATTGGGTGAGGCCCTGCGGGGCTATAATAACCTGTCTCTCACATTCAGTCGCTGGTACATTTTTTTTAAATTTTTTGTTTTTATTGAGTTTTATATAGCGCGAACTAGACCCGAAAATATTGGGTATCAGAGCGCTTTACATAGCACCAGTTTCGTTACACAAGGACACATTCATTTTTGTTAGGCACGGGAAGATTAAGTGATTTGCCCAGAATCACAGGATGTTGAGCGTCATTGCCAAGACTCGAACCCGGTTCCCCAGCGTCGACGTTGACCGCTCTAGCCGTAAGGCTACATACTCTCTGTGAGAAAGTGCCCTCTTTCTTGCATGAGTATGCCCCCACTTTTTGCTGATGTGCTTTGACTGAGTGTGCCCTGGGCTCCTGCCAAACAGGTACCCAGGGCCTGTGTTCCTTCCCTAAAACTGCATTGAAGCCTAAACCCAATTGGCATCTCTGGCCACAGGTAAGCCCCTGGTAAATGGTACCACAGGTACCCAGGGCACTGTGACCAGAGAAGGCCCTAAGGGCTGCAGGACTCATTGGGCCACCCTTAGAGGCCCTGTACCTTGACACACACACCCTGCCCTTGCAGGCTGCGTGTCTTGGTGCAGACCAAAGTGAAGAGTCGACATGGCACACATTCCTGTGTGCCATGCCCACAACCCACTGCCCTGGCATCCATCAGTCACCCCTCTAGCTGGGTGCCCGATGCCAGTGGTGAGGGTACAGGTGTGTGAGCCCTGTACCCCTACAGTGCCCAGGTCCATTCCTGGGCATTGTGAGTGCTGTGCTGCCATTAAGAGTATAGGGCTGCACTAAAGACTGAGAAGTTTGGTATCAAACTTCTCAGCACATTAAACCCACACTGATGCCAGTGTGGGATTTAATGTAAAATACACGACAGAGGGCATCTTACAGATGCCCCCTGAAACTCGACCAACTCCCAGGGACCTGACTGAGTGGCTGCCGAGGCTGCCCCCCCACACATGTTTCTAGACCCCTGGGTCGAGAGCTGCTGCTCTCGGGGGCCTGAAACCATGCGCAGCCTGGGACGAGGTGCCAAGCCCCCTCCCCCAGGATGAGCAGGGTTCACGAAGGAGAAGCTTCAAAGGCATACCCGCCTTTGTGAGCCTCTCCAGACCACTTGCTGTACTCAGCAACTGGTCCCCACTGGTTCTACCCCCCACTTTGGGCGGGAGACCAGGCGGGAAAAACAAAGTAAGGAAGAGAGGTGTGCCCACCTCTGCCTACCCCACCCCTAGGGTGGGGGAGGCGAGGTGAAACACAACCTCGAGTCCCCGCCATCTTGAGGATGGGGGGACCCAGCCTATCAGGACTAGGCTCCTGCCCCCCTCCCACTGGAGGATGGCAGAATAGGGGGTGTACTCACCCCAGGGAAGGGACCCATTGGTCCCTGCCCTTGCCCTACCTGTAACGCCCTTAAATCCAGTATTTAGGGGCACCCTGAACTTTGCTTTTACAGATCCAGCAGCGACAAGAAAAGAAGAAGGACGAGAAGCCGTGCAGAGCTAACAAGAGGACGACGCCCACTGACTTGGCCCCAGCCCTACAGGCCTGTCTCCCCTCGAACCTGCTCCTGCGAAACCCCGGCGTGTCCAGTGGCCAGCAACCTCACAAACCCCGGAGGACCTGCCTGCATTCCCTTATCCAGCTGTTTCTCCCGAGAACACCGGACGTGTTTAAACTGCAGCTTCTGGTGCCAGCCAGGAACCGCGAATCCAGCACACTCTGCACCCGCCGAGCCCGGCCCGTGTTTGAGTGAACAAACACCACGAGAAGGTCCCCCCGGCGATCCTGACCCGAGATCCGGTGACCCCTGGCCTACCTCAAGCCTCCCGACGACGCCTGCAGCCTCAATCCAGAGGACCCCCCCTACCACGACCAGAGCGGGTAAGAAAATCCGACGTCCAAAGGCACCCCTGCACCCGACGCCCCACGGCATTGTGTGCCCAACCCAGCGGTGCCTAACCATCCCTCTACATCCCAACTTACCCCTCGAAGTGGTGGTCACTCCTGGAAGGTCCTCGTCCCCGAGCCTGCAGTGTTTCTTTGTCCCGGAGAATCCCCATTGAAATCAACAGGGCACCCGACCTCAAAACAGCACTCTGCACCCGGCTGCCCTAGCGCCGCTGAGGGTGCCCCTTCTGTGCTAACTTGGTCCCCAACTTGCCCTGAGCTTAACCCTAGGAGCTTTGCTCCCACAACCCTGTGGCCTGCTTACCAGCCGCCACCAACCGGAGCCCCCCTATCCTCCATAGGATAACATTGAGTCTCAACACTCTGCACCCGGCCGCCCGAGTGCCGCTGAGGGTGCAACAACAGTGCATCACTGACCCTGGGAGACCCCTGAGTCTAACCCCAGAACCCTAACTCGAAAGACCGATTACTTACCTTGAAACCGATAACTCATTTTTCCTCATAGGATAACATTGACGCTTTTTCTCCCAAAAAGTTTCTAAGTGTCGATTTTTGAAAACTACAAATATTCCTTAAAAATCAGCTGAATAACCAAAACGCATTCTTTCAACTGTTTTCAGGAAATGCCCCAGTGCTGAATCCAGGATCCAGCACTAAGTAAGAAAAAGTATCGATAACCTAACTTACCTGCTAAGTGAATTTCCTTCCATAGGATAACATTGGTGACTCTATGTGAAAAAAGTTTCTAAGTGTCGAGTTTTGAAAATTACAAATATCCTTTAAAAATCGTGCGAGTTACCAAAACGAATTTACTCACTTGTTTACTAAAGATGTCCCAGTGCTGAATCTAGGTATCCAGCACTGATTAGGAAAAGTAATCACAAATGTAATTTACCGATGATACAATTTCCCTCCATAGGAAACCATTGACTGTTTTCTGTGAAAATTCTTCTGTGTCAACTTTTGAAATACAAGAATATTCTTTAAAAATCGTACCTCTAACCAAAACGCATTTACTCACCTGTTTTCAGGAAATGTCCTAGGGCTGAATCCAGGATCCAGTCCTGTGGTAACCAAAGTAATCTGAAAAGTAATTAACTGCATTTTTATCAAAAAGCCCATTCATATGAATGTACTATACCTGCCATGTGTTGCAAACTGCTTACTTAAACCTGTAACCAAAACCAGTACAAGTGACACCACAATTTTGAACTGTGTTCCTACAAGTAATTTACCACTGCAAAGTATTTTCATGCTTACCTGTACCAGGCTTGCTTGGTTCTAGAAATAAAACAACAGTATATTTTTTATACAAAACAATTGGCCTAGAGTTCAGTTATTGAGTGTGTGAATTCCTTTGCTGACTGAGTGGGTACATCAAATGCTTTACACTGTCCTCTGATACTGCCTTACTGCTCGACCAAGCTACCACTTTGGAGAGTAAGGTTCTATCTAACTTTAACCTCTGCCAAACCTCTGGAGATCCCTGGACTCTAAACACCCTGTACCTCACCTTGGTGCAGTGTATATAGAGCCAGTTTCTTACACTCTCCCCTACATTGAACTAAGTTCACGCGTGTCAGCTCACGTCATAGACTTAGGGTTCCTTTCCCCTTTTCCAAGGCAGGCTGAGTGGGGCATATAACATCCCCAACACCATTTTCACACCGTAAAGGGGACAGGCCTCGAAAAATCATAAAAATGTTACTAGACCAGCAGGTCTAGTGACTTGAATAATCTACTCGACCTAACTATAATGTACTTTACCCATAATCTGGTCTAAAATTGTGTGATCCTAGCGCATATTTTATTTTACAAAGCCGCCTTTTTCTTTATTATAACGTAATAGCCAAATATGCAAGTTCAGCATTTCTGCTTTACAAAAAACTATTTTGTTTGATTTAATAAACTAAACTTTTGCTCTCTGTATAATAAGAATCGATCCCACATATAGGGCACAAATAACCCTTAACCTGCCTTTTAGTTCACTAATAGCATTGTCATCAGGCCGGAGGCAGGAATGTTTCTCAGGTCATGTTTAAAAACTCACTTTTAATAAATGTATTACTAAAGCATGATTTGGTAGCGTACTGCCATTTACAAACAGCATATTTTCCAATGAAATGGCCACAAACTTTCCCACTAACATTAATCTGTGGAAATTGGGTTTCAGCAAAAATGTTTATCATTTGCACATCGGCAATTATAGTGTTCTGATATGTTTTCATCCTTTTAAAAACTTTTTTAAATCACACAGAATTATAAAACAAATTACAAAAAAGTGCTTTCATAACTACTGAAATATATTTTAAAGTGTTTTAACAGTTCATTTACAAGCTATTTAAATGTGTGTTAGAAAGAAAACCTGACATCCTACAGCCTTTCATTTCCCGATTGTCAGACAGTTAACTTTACAAAATCCTCTAATTTTGCTGCTTATTTTATCCTGGAGGTTGTGTTTACTTTTCTGTCTCTGACTGCAAATTGTAAGACATAAGCTGACGTTTGACCTCTGTCTGAGCGCATAGCAAATGTGACAAGATAAAAAAATGTAAAGGCATCTTTATTGCTCAATCACTTTTGAGAGAACAGAACGCCTGTTCTTTTTAAGTTCACCACAATGGGCCAGTAGGTTTTAAAATTAGCTCGCCCTAATAAATCTGACTCGCCACAGCGAGTGGGCGAGTAGATTTTTAGAGGCCTGGCAGAGGTCTTCAGACTTTTTTGCTCTGAGCCCCCCTAAAGAAAATGTTTTAAAGTTGGGCACATCTCCAAAACTTTATGGCCTGACTTGGGGGAACGGAAGTGGTAAGGCTGAGCGTAGGGGGCTGGGAGAATGAGATGATTTCAGTAGTACTTTTCTGTAGCTCAAATTCTGCACTAAATGTGAGCATTATAAAAGAACAAATACGTCACAAAAAAACAAAACTTGACCCAAAAAAACGATATCCCACATAATTAGGGTGTTATGAGCCCCTCACACTCCTGGGCCCCAATGCACCTGCACCTGCTGCACTAGCAGAGTAGAGGCTGCCTCTCTGCCTTTGTCTTTTTCACCATGCCTGGCCATCACTCCACTCCTAAAACAGACTCTCTGTCCCTTTCAGAAAAAAATGAGTTTCCACGTCACAAATGATATCTACTGGCTAGCGTAACAGGCAGTCTCTTCTGCTCTTTGTTAAAAACATGGGCCCCAATCTTGTATCCTACCCCTTCTGTCATCTCCCTGAGGCCCATGCTAAGCTGTTTCCTCTGCATTGGGTCCCAATGAAAACAAGGAATTACAGTAAAGGAGCCATAATTGTGGTTTAGTTGGCCCCTCGCATCACTGGGCCTCAGTGCCACAGCACCAGCAGCACCAATGATACCTACAGCCCTACGAAACAGGCTTTGTCCTCTGCCCACTACACAGAGTTATTACTCCTAAGCCTAAGGCTCAAAGTAGGCTCTATGCCCCTTTGTGTAATAAAAAAGGGAACAAAACCCCACATCTCGCCCCCCTCCCCCTTCCCCGGTGCTGGGACACTATTACCTGTGCAACAAGGGTGACCTGGGCCCTCACACTAGCAAGGAAAATGGGGCTCCACTCTCCTTTTTGCTAATGAGACAGTCATAATTGGGGTGCAGTGGCGCCCTGACACCCGTGGTCCCAGTGCCACTGCACCTGCTATATTAATGGTAGTGCTGGCCCTTTCATAAAAAAACAGCCCCATGCGTTGCCACCTTCCTCAGATCAGCTCTCTAAGAAAGAGCTGTGTCTATCCATTTATAGAATGAAAAATTAGCCCCCAGACAGCACTCCTCCAATGGGCCATGTCTTTGATGTTATCCATGGATCTCACTCTTTTTGACTCTGTCTCATGGGCCATTACTCTGAAGCCGAATGCGCGCCCTGCTGACTGGCCCTCTACCTACCCATCTGCATGTCGAAGTGGCCAGGGTATGTGGGGACCGACGTACCTATGTGTTTTTTAATTCCACAAAACCAGTTCCCATACTTTTTGTTAAACAAAAAAACAGAAACAAACATCCCTGAATGGTTAATGTGGACCTTGAGGTATCTCTGGGTGAAAGTAACAGGGGAGGGATGGGGTTCTCATGTGTTATGAAGGTGAGGGCTGGACAGAGAAGTAAAAAAGAAATAAGCCTTCTCACCAAAGTGCCTGCTATCTGAAAGAAAAGTAAATATGTGCAATTGGTTACTCACCAAATGTAAAGGCTGCTTGGAACCAAGTATGAGCCTCAATTGATAGAGTCACTTGGTGTTGAGTTCTAGAATGTGGTCTTTTAATGTATAATTATAAAAATGCTTGCACTAGGTACAGTCTGATACTAAATATATGATTTGAAAGCACTTTATTTTTATCTTAAACACTAAACCCAGAGCCACCAGAATTCTGCAAATCTGTGTCTTTTTCACTTAATTATGGCTAGGCCACATTTGCCACAGAATCTATGAGCTGGTGCATAAGCTGCAGAGATTAAGAAAAAAATTGTTGCTAGCTCAAACGGAACAAAAGTTACTAAAATGTGGATGTGTTCCCACGCAGTGGAGGGCTTTTACCAAAGATTAACTGATCATCTTTCATCTGCCTATTTGGTTGTTAAGCTGGTACTAATGAGGTGAAATATTTGGCCAAACAGTGTTACCATGTGTAAAAAGTACAAAATAATGAAGTAATATTATCAAAAAATGTGCTGCATTGGCGCATTATGCCACATAATTTGCCCTTTCTTCTTGCATAATTTTGTCAACCCTGCTACATAATTTGGCGCTCCCCTGTCGCATAAATCCAGTGACTCTGACTAAACCATTCTGCAGCAGCCTATCTTATACTTTGTGTAATACAGTTTTAAAATAATGATTTACATATTCACATTCACAGTGCTTTCTGTTATTGGCCGAGACCTTGAAGCACTATACATCCACAAGCCGCTTTTCCCCACTGTGCCCACCAGGATTCAATTCTGTGACTCTTTGGCCTTACACGCAGACATCTGCAGTGATTGCCTTAACCAAATGAGGTTTCTTAAGTAATAATTTGAAATTATTTTTCATTTAAGGTGTGCGTTATTTTATCTTCAATTACCTGAAGATGAAAAAATAGAACAAAATAGTTACAGAATATTTTCGTGCTTTTTAATCATGTCTTTGACCCTGCCATGCACTTCAGCTGCTGCTTGTAAATGAAGACAGTTTGGAAAGGCAGTAAATAAACACATTCACGCTTCCAGGCCATTTTCAGTTCTTACTGCGGCATTTGTGCTCCCTGGAAATACAGCCTCAGACCCCCAGGGGGCATGCCCCACAGTTTAAAGACCTCTGCTGCAAAGGCACACGCAAAGCGAGTAAAAAATGAATTTGTGTAAATGTGCCGCAAACACCGTTCTGCCCATTTTTAGGTCTAACTGGACAGAAGAGTTGCCTCAAGACATATTGTTACAAGTTCTTCAAAATACACATACTGGGCATTGGTTCTGCCCGTAGGAATGTTTCAGTTTCACCTCAAGCTATATTGCCTATTTCAAGTAGCATCCATCTGCCCGTAGGAATGTTTCAGTTTCACCTCAAGCTATATTGCCTATTTCAAGTAGCATCCAAACACCCATGGACCGCCTGCGGTACTATGGATGATGGACTGCTTACATTTCAAAAGAATGATGAATTATCACACACTGAATTCTTTACCTCATAGATCTACTGCACACAAAAAGTCCTTTTTTGTTATTTTTCATTGCAGTATGATTTCTTTTTAGTTTAATGCTTTATTCAGGAATCAGAATGCAAGCTAGCTTTATTGGTTACTTGCTTCATTAGCTGTAGTGGGAGGGGTTTCTTCACACGAAAAACGTTTTTAATGTGCTCAGTATGCGCACAGAGGGCCTGATTAGGATGGCGGGCCGCCACCCTAACGGAGATGGGGACCGCCCGACATAGTGTCGGGGGTCCCACATGCCCAATTACAATGCGGCTGCCTCTATGGCGGTCGCATTGTGCGGGTTTTGCATTTCCCTGCGCTTCGTAGCAGGCACCTTGCGGTGCCTGCCACATGGTGCAGGGAAATGTCGGGGGCACCATAGGTGCCCCCCAAGTGCAAAAGGAAAGTGCCCCTGGTCAAGGGGGGCCTGCAACGGGCCCCCAAAGTCCATCCCCGCCAGCCTTTCCATGGCGGATGAACTGCCATGGAAAGGCTGGCAGGGATCCAGTATCTTAATCTGGCGGATGGTGCCTGCTAGGCACCACCACCATTTTGAGGATGCGGGGAGGGTCCGAGAGGCAATCGTAACGATTGCCTCTGTCGGACCCGTGGTGGGCGTGCTTTCCACCCCCCAGGCACACCACCCGCCATCCTAATCTGGCGTGGGGTAATTTGCCACAAGATGGCGGTGAACCCGCCACCGGCAGTCTGCCGGTGGCGGGTTCACTGCCATCATAATCACCCCCAGAGACATTTGTCAAAAGTGGACCCATGGAATGTCACTCAGCAGCATCGTTAGGGAAATCTGGACGAATCCAGAAATCTGTGATTTTTGGGGAGTTCAGATTGTACTATTGGAGAGTTCTGTACACCACCAAGCAAATAAATCTACGGAAATGACAGGAGTAATCCTATGAATCAGAGATTTACTCATGTTTTAGTGGATTATTGAGAAAGTGTTACCACTGTAGTTAGATCCATTCCCATGGAAGGAGATACAGGTCAGGTCTGTCTTCTGGCAGTCTGTTACATCACAAGTTGAGTTTTCTTCCAAGTGAGTATATCTGGTGATTACTTGAAACCGCTTTTCACGAATAACCCCTTCTTCTTGATAAGGATTTCCTCGGATTTCACTACGGCCCGTGGTAAGGTGGCCTCAGAGCTGCCTTTATGTGATGTGCATGCACTGTGTCTTTTCACTCACGGAATCGCTTTCTACAACATTGTCTTGTTGTATTTTGATATAGATTTATTATGATTATTGCCCAGGGGTTTAGTATAGTTTCTACTGACTGTATAATCCATAAAGATATCCAGGCACTAACTTCAGTCTGTCTTGGTGCAGAAGGTTCTGGGGTGAAGCATGAGTTCTGCAACGTCACGAAGCTCTTTGAATTATCTTCCCTGTTATTAGTGGTTCATTATTTTTGTTAAGTCCCCTAGTTGTAGTGGTTTGTGTTTTCATACTAATAATACTAATACTTAATACTACTACTAACAATAACAACAATAATAATGATTATTAACAACAACACTGATGGTGATAATAAAAACAACAATAATAATTTATGAATAACCTCCTGCTTTTTATAAAGTACTCCATGCCACATCTTTTATCTTGTTGTCTCTCGGTGCCATAAATAACGTGTCACTTTTGTCACTTTTACCCAATACATTAGAAGTCTTTTGCTAACCTGGAAGTGATAAGAAGCTGAGCTAGGTTTACCAGGGTTTGAATTTGTGACCTGCAAATCTCAGCAGATGCCAGCAGGTTGCATTTAACTCATTGAGAGATATTGCTTGTAGTAATAGATCGAACATGAATGAATTAGAAGTTATAGTAATAATAGCAACAGACAGTGTCTTAAGCACACAGCACAGAACCATCAAGGGTAACACCTTATACAGTGGAGGCTTCTACTTTGGGGTGCTGCAAGGAGTCAAACTCATGCGCAGACGATCCATCACACAGGCAAATAAGTCTGGACTTAGACTCCAACTAGCCCAAGGGAAAACTGGGGTAAGTTCTAAAACTGGATCTCTGCCAGGGATTATTAACCAGAAATAGACAGGACTCTGTCTCAGCTGAAGCTTGAAGCATGGTGCTATCTCGTAGGATTGTTTTTTCAAGTCTCCCGCCTCCCAGGTAGAGGTAGAATGAGCTCTATTTTATCCCTAGTGATCTGTTTGGGGGTCATATACGATCAGGTCTACCAAGGGTGTCAGCAATCTGTTTTATATGCTCAAGTCACAATCTAAGCAAACCTCTACAATGTGTCTATTGTCTCTATAATATGTCCTCTATAATGTGTAAGGTGAACGTGGTGCATTACACCAAACTGGGCTAACACAATAATGATTATGAGAATATTACAACATTGGGGCTAACTTAATGTGGTCCTCATGTAGCAAAAAATGAGGGCGATTTGGTAGTAGCCCAAGGAGGTGCATAGGAAAAAGGGGTTTCTTCTGGCTGATGACTGTGATCTACTGTATCTCCAGATGGCAGCCCCCGTATGATAATATCCGGAGGCTTTTTCATCTGTATATTTCAAGAAGAACATTGATCAGCTTATTTCCAACGCTCTGAGTACACCTAAACAAAACCCCAAGTGACTGAATAAACTTGAACACCTGGTGGAAAGGCAGTGGGTCCATGAACTAGATGAACCAAATGTTATTCCCAAATATGGGAAATACTCAACCTTCCTGATATTCTTTCCATTAAGAATCGTTCTGGTCTTAAATGTTTGGGGCCACATGCCATGTAACAGATTTTGGAGAAGTTGGTCTTCAGATCAAGGATATCCATGAAAATCACAGAAAGGCTTTTAAAGCCATTGGGGGTTCTCGACATTAAGACGGCCTCATTGGCATACAATAAGGCTGGTACAAGGCACGTGTCCTTGCCTTGTGAGATAAAAAAAAGCATTATGGTTGCTTATGTACAAAAGTAACAGAAAGGGTGCTAATACGCAGCTTTGGCGGTCCCCACACTCCAGCTCAAATGAATCGGTGCATTCCCCCTCTATGCCATATCTCATAGATGCCGACACACTTGTATCTAAGGTATGGAGGAAGTCAACCAGGACCTGATTCGTGCCCATTCTACTTAATATGCACTGCTCAGGTCATAGGATAAATACAAGGAACCTTCTTCACTACCATATATTTACTGACTAGGAGATGGAGGTTGAGACATTGTTCCTGCATACCAAGTTCCTCCCTAAATCCATATTGGACCACAGTTAAGATATTGTCATCTTCCCCCCAGGTCACTGTTCTCTGTAAGATTATTCGACCGGCCACTTTTACAATTGAATCTAGTGAGAAATGTGCCAGGAAGAAGGTAACTTTGTGCTTGAAGCAGAATTTGAGGCATTTGTAATGACCTGGGCCGGAACTCGATGCCCATGAGGACTGTGCTTGAGCCAGGGGCTTACCAGAGGGGCTCTGGGTAATGGCAGTAATAACCTCCTGTAACTCGTTGCTTAAGGGCTACGGGGATAGGTTAGCTGGGAGACAGCCAGCGGATGCTCAGTAGCAGACCCAAGATGGTGAATGGATTTAAAATGTTCCACCCAAAGGTTAGCCTTAATATATATACTCAGGCCTACTGACAGACCAGTGTTTAACTTGTCAGAGTTAAATATCTCCCAAAAATGACTGGTGTCCTTAAGATCACAGGAAACTACCAGATTCTCTCAAGTCTCTTCTCTTATAGCTAACGTCCCCTGTTTTAATGCAAGTTTGTATTCCATCCTATATTTAACAATGTTGTCTCGGACTTTGGCCTTTTCATTTAAGATTCTAAGCAGAAGATTATTGGCTTTCCTACATACCTCGTTAAACCAGCTTGGAGGCTCAGACTTGTTACTTCTCACAGGGATTAAAAGTGCTTTCCTGATGAGATATCCCAATGTAACAAAAGCATCAATGACTGTGATCTCAGGGTTACTTTTATTTAGCAAACATGCATTGCCGGGGTCCAAGTTGTCTTTTTTTATCTTTCTTGATAGTGTGAGGATTTCAGCCATCTTCCAGCTAAACCTCAGACCCGTCTCCTTTACTACTTAATCTGGGATGCCCTTCTAGAATAGGCCCCTGACATTCACTGGTAACACCAGAGCAAACTCGTTAGGGTCATGGTCACTGCAGCCATTTTCCTTGTTACCCCCAGACTGAACATAAATATGTAGAGGCTGTGATACAAATATATAATCTCTAATTGTTTCGTGTCCCCAGCCTACAAAAATTGCAATTTTGCTTTCCATTAGGCCAAGTATTTCAGCTATATTACATAATTCAAAGTCTGCCAGATGTTTAAAGCGCAAGACCCCCTGCCATCCATTTTGGGGCTGAAGGGAAGAGTTGTCTCAGCTAGGAAAGGGTCCAAAAAAAGTAGAATTAACTCCTAATTTTGCACTGAAATCACACCCAAGAAAGACATTACAACACTTCAAAGTTAGGTTAGATCCACACCGTAACACTTCTAGTACAAGAAATAATGTATCAATACTAACCAGTTTATCCCTTGTATTTACGTCATTGAAATCAATAAGAAAACAATTAAACATCTTAAACAGATTACCCCAAAATTTGGATAACAGAATGAGAGAAGGGTACAGGAATAATCTTAAAGTCAATGGAGACCCTAAAGAGAGTAAGGCCTACGCTAGCTCTGCAAAGGGGGAGGCAGAGGCAGACAAAGAATACCTAAAAACTCCTTCCTATGTTATTCTTATCACTGGTCCAAGTTTCCTGCCACATAATTATATCAAAGTTATTATTATGAGTGAACCAATCCTCATCAGATACTTTGGAAGCAATACCAGATATGTTCCAACAAATAATGTTAACAAATGACAAATAGGTTGCAACTACAGTAGAGTTGTTCTGATCCAGGGCAACACTTTCAGTGGAGAGAAGAAACACCCCCTTTCTTTAGCTCCTCAACCCTCTTCTGTCAATCCAACTGTTTCAGGTCAGAGAGAGGTTGAAAGCGGTTTTGTACAGCTCTCAGGTCATTAGTGGTAGAAGAGGCAAGGCTCGATAATCATGGTATTGGGGTGTGTTGCCATACCTCAGATGAATGTAGTGAATGCCTGTTAGAAATGGGATCTCTGGTTGGCTAAGGCTTGCGCCAAAGCCAGGCAGAGACCACCACTGTAGTCAGGGCGAGGGAGTTACACGCCAAAGATAACCCCTGCTCACCCCCTTGGTAGCTTGGCACGAGCAGTCAGGCTTATCCCGGAGGCAATGTGTAAAGCGTTTGCGCAACACAACCACAGCAACAACATACTAGGCACACCACAAAAAGGAACTCCACACAAGGTTATATATAAAAATAGCCTTTGTATTATCATAAAACACATTAGAATAGTACTCACATAATATACATCGTGCCACCTGGCACTAGGTCATATTTACAAGGGATTATTTACACCTGACAGGGCCAACTGGACCACTGTCAGGACCAGCACAAAGCGAACTTAGTATATGTATCACTTATAATAAATGTAGAACACATCATAAACGTACAACCAGTACTCACTGGTAACCACTGTACTTAGCATCAGCCTGTAACATAAACCACATTATGCACAGTATCACATTAGGCGCGAATTACTTTCTGCGCCAACCTCACCAGCATAAATACATTATGCAATCCTCTCATAAGTCTAAACACATTAGACCCTAACCTCCTAAGTATAACTCACATTAGGGGCGTAAAGCACAGTAGAGAATAACTCACACCCTAAACGCATTAGGTAATAATAAAATCACAAGCATAAACACATTATGCAAAACCTCATAATCATGACAGTACATTAGAGGTATAATACAGGGTGCGTAAATCATACTACCTGAATTACATTTCCTAGCACCCAAAATCACATCAGCACATAGATCAGATTAGGGCCTGGCGCCTATAAACCTAACTGTCCCCCTGGCCAACTGGCCATCTCTAAAGGGGCTCAAATGCCCTATGTCCACAGAGTCAGGGCGCGCTGCCAACGCAGCGAAAGTCAAGGGTGCGCAACTGCGCAAACCTAAACGTAGCAGCTGCCCACTACTTGCTGGGCAGCTGGGAGAGTCAGGGGCCAAGGAGTGCATCTTACTCCTAGCGCAAAAGTACACTAATACCCCCAAAGAACTGTGGCCTAAACGCTGCAGCTGGCACTAATTGCTGCGCAGCTGGGAAAGTATGGGGCGCAGGAGTGCATCGCACTCCTAACTTCAAACATGCCCCCCCAAAGCACTGTGGCCTAACCGATGCAGCTGCCCACTACTTGCTGGGCAGCTGTGAACAAAAATATAGGCCGGGCACTCACTGTGCCCCCTAACTCGGTGTGCCAATGCTGCCGCTGCCCGCTCTGGTGCGGTGCAGCTGAGGATCAACAAAATGCAGGCACGGGCACCACTGGCCCTCGGGAAGCCCTCTGGGGCCCCGAAACTACTGTGCCCTCGTTGGAGTTGCCCACTGTTAACCGGGGCAACTGAAAAATCATGGCACGGGCCCCTCTGGGCCATGGAGGGCGGGCATCGACGATGTACCCCGACGCCCCCCCAGCCACCATTGAACAGAGCCCCACTCACCGGGACTCAGCTGGAGGACTCCTGACTTCACCCGGGCCATCTCTGGACCCGGGACTTCAACGTGGAGCCCGCGAGGTTCCGGTCACCATGGGCCGCAGGTGGGCAGTTCAGCCCCTGCTTCCTCGCCTTGGACGGGCCGGCCACGGGGCGAGTCTCCGGCGGCTCGCTTCCTTTATTCCAGCAGACGCTGGGCTTCCCTTAGCTCACAGGAGCCCCGCTCGACATTTGCCGGCTTCCGGTTGGCTCGGCAGGCCCCGCCCCTGTCCCAAGCAGACTTGCCTGACCTCCGGCCTCGTTCTGCAGCGCTGCTTCTCCTCGGGTGGCGGCCGCGGCGGTGATTTTCTCCTAGCAATGTGCGGGGTGGGCACCCGCGTATTAAAAAATAAACAAAGCGGCAATAACGCGGGGTGGGCACCCGCAGTTAAATATAGAAATAAGTAAGGCATCGAAGATACTGGCGGGGTGGGCATCCGCCAGACAAGCAGAAACGCGGGGTGGGCACCCGCTCCACAGCATCACTGGGGGAATCCCTACGAGGGGGATTCCCTCACCAAGGGCTGCAGCACAGCGCTGCGCAGCCCATACGCTTTTCCTCCTTTAGGGAAAATAAACATGAAGCGCTCCCCAAGCGCTAGGAGCCCTTCCGTCCCTGGAGAATGAAAAGAACAGCGCTCACAGGGGGCAGGATGCAGGCAAAGTCCTGAAGGTCCTGGACTCTAGCAAAGCAGAAGGGTCCCACAAAGTCCTTGCAGATGAAGGGGCAATGCAGGGCCCAGGGAGGCAAGCCCTCCTGGCAGCCCCCCCTGGGCCCCAGCAGCAGCACGCCCCATCAGGAACAGCACCAAAGACTGAACTGAACAAGAACATTTTCATGGGGTCACAGCCCCTTCTTTTATACACCCTTTTCCCTTTGTGTAAAGGTGCAGGGCTGGGGAAAAACCAGACGCAACTGGTTTGGGGGAGCTTTGGAGCACTTTGTTTTGCTCAGCTCCTCTCTCCTTTGTCA
This sequence comes from Calotriton arnoldi, assembly GCA_963921515.1. Taxonomy (NCBI): domain Eukaryota; kingdom Metazoa; phylum Chordata; class Amphibia; order Caudata; family Salamandridae; genus Calotriton; species Calotriton arnoldi. Next base: position 242,514 of record CAWUFW010014610.1, read on the forward strand.
GGTGGGGGCTCAGGGATTAGACGCACCACAGGGGTGGAGCCAGCATTGTGGAGGGAAGGCACAGCCCTATTCAGGTCCCAGGTGCAACTCCTCCCTCCCATCTAGATGCAGATCTCTCTATTCACCACTGCGCTGACTCACCCTGCCCCTCCTGGAGCCACACACACCTCCCAGCCCCTGTCACTCACAAGCCAGACATGCAATTCACATCAGGCAGGCAGACACAGAGCACACATAAATGCCAATTTCTAAAAGTGGCATTTCTACACCAGTCACAATAAATCTGCGCACACCATTGCGCAGCATTTATTCTCACGAGTTCGCACATACTAAACTCGCCCCTGCACTCCTCTCACACCAGGAATTACCATGGACACACATATCCCCCATGCATTCCTATGGGAGGGCAGGACAATCTCACCACACGCACTCAGCGCGCACGCACTTTACACTGGCCCACAGTGCTAAAGTGCCCAGAGACTTAAAACTACTGACATACAAGGCAAAAAGTTTAGGGGTGAAACGGCCAAAAAGGGCCAAGTCCAACACAACCCCCTTCCAGCCAAAACGCAGGGCAGACCAATCACCACCGTGATGGGCTTCCCTGGTTGGGGCGATAGAACACGGACGCGGGCCCGCACTGCAGGGACACCCTCCGGTTCTACGCCACTTGGAACCCATGGAAATCAACTAAGAGAAAAAAAACTCAGGACCAACTAGGCTACCCCACCGGTACTCCTTAGTTGTCCACGGCCAGGACCAGGCCCTAGGCCACCCAGATGCCACTGGTCCTTGCCAATCCAGAGTGGGGGGCAGTAACTCCTGGCATACAATAGCCATTCTCCACTCTCCCTAAGTGTAGTTCCAAACTACCACTGATCCTTCAACCTAGGGTCCGCACCCTCAGGCTGACCAGAGGTCACGGGCGAAGCATCTCCTCACCCTACCTCTACTTCTGACGTTTCGCGCTCTCCCAGGAGAAGCACCTACCAGAACACAACTCTCCCACCAGTTCAGGACCTCTCTCCATCACTGGTCTACCACCTGGGAAATAAATTCACCGGCTGCACCGGGGTCAGAGGCGAGGACTCCCTCCCTCTGCACCCCCTTCCAGAGTCCGATACCCTCCCAACTGGAGTGGTACCCCCTAAAAGGCAAAACCGGCCAGGACACTGATTACAGCCGCCCTGCTGTCCAGATCAGGAAACACCTGCTACTGGCTCCCCAACCCAGGGACGTACCCTTTGGTCAGATGCCCGGCGAACCAGGACTTCACGAGGGTGACACATAACTAATGGGTCGTGTGTCAGTCTGCCCGGCGCAAACCCAGGGCAGAAGTGGCATCACCATGGTCACTCATTGGCGACTCAGCCCTGCTGGCTGGCCCCTGACCCACTGGCTCTTCCACTGGGTACTTTTTCCCCCTCTCACCCCTCACTCTGGACTTCTGCACCCTCCCAAGGGGAGTGGCACCGCCAGACACCAGAACTACTGGAACTCTGCTTACAGAGGCTCCACGTTCTCTAGACACTGGGAGATCCTCCTCAAATGGCCTACAAGTACAGCCTAGGCCCCCAACATGGTGTTCCCTGAAGAAACCATCCAGGCCCTGGGACTGGGTTTCGGGCACACTCACTCCTTCTCCTCTGAGACAGGACGTGAGCCCCTACACCCCTCCCGCTACACTGGGACCTAGCTGGGCTACACTGAACCTCTTCCACCACACAGGACCGGAAGATACCCGAGCCACTCTTATTGGACTCACTCCCCCATGCAAGCTACTTATTTCAGCGAACTCACACCCAAGTATTCAGCAAGCTCCTTATTTCAGAGAACTCACACCCAAGTATTCAGCAAGCTCCTTATTTCAGAGAACTCACACCCAAGTATTCAGCAAGCTCCTTATTTCAGAGAACTCACACCCAAGTATTCAGCAAGCTCCTTATTTCAGAGAACTCACACCCACTCGTCCAGTGCAACACACCATTTATCCACACACACCCCCCCCAGACCGGTGAGACAGTATCTACTGCCCCTGAATCTCAACCTGCACCCCTCTTACTGAGCACCAGGTACCATACTCTGGGAACGGGACAGGGAATTCATGCACTGGACACACTTCTGCTGCCACCACTGGATCCCACCCTTACTGGGGAATCCAGAAAACTCACACTGCACTTAGGGGATAATCTACCCTCCCGAGCTAGTGACTCCATACCAATTAAGTCCCCACTGTAGGCCAACCCAAGAACTAGCAGACAGCACAGAGGCAGTCCCTCGCTCAGCTGCAGGCCAACCCAAGAACCAGCACAATGGCTCAAGGGCAGTCCCTCTCCAGCTTTAGGCCAACCCAATAGCAGTCTGCACAAGGGCAGTCACTCCTCCAGATTCTCTGGTTTCTGTCCTTGGCAGGACACCCAACTCATAGTGCAACATAAAACACATTTCAAAAAGAAATGACACTTAAAACAAACTCAGAAGCAATAATCCCTTTCCATGTGACTATCTAAAATGCAGAGTTTTGTAGTGCAGCCAGTTGTCGCTGTGGTACTGCGCAAACGCAAGTCCAAATCCCCACCGCTGACAACCAATGTTAGAAATGGGATCTCTGGTTGGCTAAGGCTTGCGCCAAAGCCAGGCAGAGACCACCACTCTAGTCAGGGCGAGGGAGTTACACGCCAAAGGTAACCCCTGCTCACCCCCTTGGTAGCTTGGCACGAGCAGTAAGACTTATCCCGGTGGCAATGTGTAAAGCGTTTGCGCAACACACCCACAGCAACAACATACTAGGCACACCACAAAAAGGAACTCCACACAAGGTTATATATAAAAATAGCCTTTGTATTATCATAAAACACATTAGAATAGTACTCACATAATATACATCGTGTCACCTGGCACTAGGTCATATTTACAAGGGATTATTTACACCTGACAGGGCCAACTGGACCACTGTCAGAACCAGCACAAAGCGAACTTAGTATATGTATCACTTATAATAAATGTAGAACACATCATAAACGTACAACCAGTACTCACTGGTAACCACTGTACTTAGCATCAGCCTGTAACATAAACCACATTATGCACAGTATCACATTAGGCGCGAATTACTTTCTGCGCCAACCTCACCAGCATAAATACATTATGCAATCCTCTCATAAGTCTAAACACATTAGACCCTAACCTCCTAAGTATAACTCACATTAGGGGCGTAAAGCACAGTAGAGAATAACTCACAACCTAAACGCATTAGGTAATAATAAAATCACAAGCATAAACACATTATGCAAAACCTCATAATCATGACAGTACATTAGAGGTATAATACAGGGTGCGTAAATCATACTACCTGAATTACATTTCCTAGCACCCAAAATCACATCAGCACATAGATCAGATTAGGGCCTGGCGCCCTATAAACCTAACTGTCCCCCTGGCCAACTGGCCATCTCTAAAGGGGCTCAAATGCCCTATGTCCACAGAGTCAGGGCGCGCTGCCAACGCAGCGAAAGTCAAGGGTGCGCAACTGCGCAAACCTAAACGTAGCAGCTGCCCACTACTTGCTGGGCAGCTGGGAGAGTCAGGGGCCAAGGAGTGCATCTTACTCCTAGCGCAAAAGTACACTAATACCCCCAAAGAACTGTGGCCTAAACGCTGCAGCTGGCACTAATTGCTGCGCAGCTGGGAAAGTATGGGGCGCAGGAGTGCATCGCACTCCTAACTTCAAACATGCCCCCCCAAAGCACTGTGGCCTAACCGATGCAGCTGCCCACTACTTGCTGGGCAGCTGTGAACAAAAATATAGGCCAGGCACTCACTGTGCCCCCTAACTCGGTGTGCCAATGCTGCCGCTGCCCGCGCTGGTGCGGTGCAGCTGAGGATCAACAAAATGCAGGCACGGACACCACTGGCCCTCGGGAACCCCTCTGGGGCCCCGAAACTACTGTGCCCTCGTTGGAGTTGCCCACTGTTAACCGGGGCAACTGAAAAACCATGGCACGGGCCCCTCTGGGCCATGGAGGGCGGGCATCGACGATGTTCCCACCGACGCCCCCCCAGCCACCATTGAACAGAGCCCCACTCACCGGGACTCAGCTGGAGGACTCCTGACTTCACCCGGGCCATCTCTGGACCCGGGACTTCAACGTGGAGCCCGCGAGGTTCCGGTCACCATGGGCCGCAGGTGGGCAGCTCAGCCCCTGCTTCCTCGCCTTGGACGGGCCGGCCACGGGGCGAGTCTCCGGCGGCTCGCTTCCTTTATTCCAGCAGACGCTGGGCTTCCCTTAGCTCACGGGAGCCCCGCTCGACATTTGCCGGCTTCCGGCTGGCTCGGCAGGCCCCGCCCCTGTCCCAAGCAGACTTGCCTGACTTCCGGCCTCGTTCTGCAGCGCTGCTTCTCCTCGGGTGGCGGCCGCGGCGGTGATTTTCTCCTAGCAATGTGCGGGGTGGGCACCCGCGTATTAAAAAATAAACAAAGCGGCAATAACGCGGGGTGGGCACCCGCAGTTAAATATAGAAATAAGTAAGGCATCGAAGATACTGGCGGGGTGGGCACCCGCCAGACAAGCAGAAACGCGGGGTGGGCACCCGCTCCACAGCATCACTGGGGGAATCCCTACGAGGGGATTCCCTCACCAAGGGCTGCAGCACAGCGCTGCGCAGCCCATACGCTTTTCCTCCTTTAGGGAAAATAAACATGAAGCGCTCCCCAAGCGCTAGGAGCCCTTCCGTCCCTGGAGAATGAAAAGAACAGCGCTCACAGGGGGCAGGATGCAGGCAAAGTCCTGAAGGTCCTGGACTCTAGCAAAGCAGAAGGGTCCCACAAAGTCCTTGGAGATGAAGGGGCAATGCAGGGCCCAGGGAGGCAAGCCCTCCTGGCAGCCCAGCAGCAGGCCCCAGCAGCAGCACGCCCCAGCAGGAACAGCACCAAAGACTGAACTGAACAAGAACATTTTCATGGGGTCACAGCCCCTTCTTTTATACACCCTTTTCCCTTTGTGTAAAGGTGCAGGGCTGGGGAAAAACCAGACGCAACTGGTTTGGGGGAGCTTTGGAGCACTTTGTTTTGCTCAGCTCCTCTCTCCTTTGTCAGGTGGGGGCTCAGGGATTAGACGCACCACAGGGGGGGGAGCCAGCATTGTGGAGGGAAGGCACAGCCCTATTCAGGTCCCAGGTGCAACTCCTCCCTCCCATCTAGATGCAGATCTCTCTATTCACCACTGCGCTGACTCACCCTGCCCCTCCTGGAGCCACACACACCTCCCAGCCCCTGTCACTCACAAGCCAGACATGCAATTCACATCAGGCAGGCAGACACAGAGCACACATAAATGCCAATTTCTAAAAGTGGCATTTCTACACCAGTCACAATAAATCTGCGCACACCATTGCGCAGCATTTATTCTCACGAGTTCGCACATACTAAACTCGCCCCTGCACTCCTCTCACACCAGGAATTACCATGGACACACATATCCCCCATGCATTCCTATGAGAGGGCAGGACAATCTCACCACACGCACTCAGCGCGCACGCACTTTACACTGGCCCACAGTGCTAAAGTGCCCAGAGACTTAAAACTACTGACATACAAGGCAAAAAGTTTAGGGGTGAACCGGCCAAAAAGGGCCAAGTCCAACAATGCCCATGAGTAGTAAGCTAATGTGTTCATTCGATAAAGGCTCAAAAGGTTCTTGTGAAAAGAAATTTCTGGCCAGTGTAAAGTTCAAAGTTTGTGACCATACGTCCCCCGAAGGTTTTTGCATGATGGCCTGACCCGAGCCACCCTCTTCACAAACAGAATGTTCTCATATTGGGCGATGTTAAAATCTGTGTGTTTGGTAAGCCAGTGACACACCTTATTCTTTAACTGGGTGGTGGAGTCAACATTCTTCGATGTTAGCACCGAAACGTTAGCCATAATAATCACATAAGGGCATGGTTTAGGGGGAAGACGGAGTCATCTGGTGGTAGTTACCATTCTAGGAGATCTGTCAAGGCCTAGTTACACTATGAGTGTTAGGCCTACCAGTTATTTTCTGGTCCTTCGCCTCTTGTTCAATAAGATTAGTGGTGCCAAAGGCCAAGGGAGATATAACTTTCTGCCGCACTAAGGGGAAATTGGCTAAGGGCGAGTCATAGTCTAACACATGAGGCAGGGTCGGGGGTGCATCAAAACCCTCTAGTGGAGATAATAACTGGCGATGCAACTCATTTGGCGATTGCCCCTTCCAATACACCTAGATGTTCTAGTAAAGGGTTCACATAACACTCAATCTTATCCTTCAGTTTTTCATAAAACATGTCCCAAGTGGGAATGTCATCCCCCAACCTCATTGGGTCAAATTGTTCTTTTGTCGTCATGAAGTTAGGATTTAGCTTAAGTTAAGGAAAAATAACACAACCACTGTTTGTATAATTTTCCCTGGTTGATTACTGTCTGTCGTGGTGTGCACTACAATAATAACATTGAAAATACAGATGCCTCTACCAGTGATGCACCAGCACTATTCTTTGTTTTCATAAATGACCCTAGAACAAGACCAATTGCTGATCAACTGCATTTTGTTCTATTGTTGGCATACAAAATAATAAAAACCATATTAATCATACTAATCAAAGGCCAATTCACTAAACTTTTTTACAGGTCTAAAGTTTAAATGTCACATTTTCGTCTAGAAATAATGGACAAAACTAATATTTCTTCCTTGTCCAGGGACATGCTAGAAGAACCTAGAATTTGAAAAATGCAACCTATAACATCGCAGTGAACTTATAAATAATTTTCTCTATTTAACATTGCATATTAATGTAACAGGCTTCTCACAACATGTGTCCAGCTGGCTCAAAATACTCATTGGTTGCAAGATAATTAGAAACACTTTGTTAGTTGACTGACAGCTACATTAACCGTGTCCATTTTAACAACCACACGTGATTAATGGATTGTCTGGATCCCTCTGAATAAAGGGCAGTCACAAAAGATGTTTATGTTAGATTCATAGGGCCCTATTACGACTTTGGCAGTCCTCCAGTAGGACCGCCGCGCCCACAGGAGGACCGCCAAGGCCATGGTGCACCTGCCTGCCTGATTCCGAGTTGAATTCAGGGCAGGTGCGGCAGAGGTCTCACGGCGGTGGTATGTTAGGCTCATATGAGAGCCTAACATGCAGACTGCCGCCGTGACAGCGCCGACTGCAGATTCCTGCACGGTGTGGCATGCACCATGTCGCTCATGCCATAGCGTGCAGGAACAAATGTGCAATTGTAGGGGGTCACAACATGTGCCCCCCCCAACACGCATCCCCATGTCCAGATGAAACCGGGGGCCCTACCTGCATCTCCACCACCCTTTCATGGCGGGCTTCCCGCCATGAAAAGGGCGGTGGAGAGACAAGTTGTAATATGTTTGGCAGTGCCAGCATCGGCACCCCCAACATATTACTTCCCCTGTCCGCACCATCACCGCCGCAGGATCCTGAATCCCGGCAGAGACGGCGGTCCTGTGGCGGTCCGACCGCCACACTCGAAATACTGCAGAGGTGGCAGTGGTTGGACCGCCAAAGAGAGTACGGGGAAGCAAATTCTATTTCTGGAATCCCATTATAAGCTGTCACAATGTCTAAAAACAGAAACGAGCTAAATTGCATATGCATAAAAATGTATACTTTGGTTGTTAGGGAAGTTCCCAACTACAGGTAAGCAGATAATGAATAACATAGGTCTTTTAGGAAACAATCTTAACAAATGTGCCCCAGTGTTTTTTTCCTTAATACGCAAATAGAGATTTTAAAGTACATTTCCGAAGGTGCATATTCCATATAACCACTGTCTTAACAACTTTTCTAAGCACCCTTTGGTAATACTTTCTTTACATTGCCAAGTGCTTTTGAATGCCCTTTTCTTACTAGTGAAAGGAAAGTTCCACATTGTGCTCAAAACAAATTACAGATTATTCAACCAGGTGAAAAGTAATGTTTGACTTTAAAGACTAAAGGTTCATTTGGTTGTTAGATGTTACATGTTCAGTCTTCAAATAAGAAGAGTTAATAGAATGTATGAATACCTCAATATCAAAATAATCCTTATTCACAGCAGGCGATCCCGCTCTAGGTCTCTCTGTTGGATTATTTAGCTAGCAAATGAAAATGCAAATAGGCTGGTGTTTATGTGTGCGTGGGGGATGGGGTGGGTGTATGTGTGTACACTTAGGTGAAAATTTCAGTGACAATGTAAGGTTTTTTACAAAAAACACTGAAATTCACCAGTTATAGTTATCTCAAGTAACTATAATTTGTTCACTAAAGTAATTATAACTCGTGCCCCCACTATGCACAGTCTTGTCATTAATAATGTAATTTCAAATGTTACAATAATGTTATCAATGATGTTAAAGAACATGTCATGAATGATGCAATATGTGGACATAACTAGCTGTGCAAGGTGAGGGGGTGAGTTATAGTTATGTTAGGGCACAAGTTAAAGTTACTTGAGATAACTATATCTGGTGAATTTCGGTGTTTTTTTTTGTTTAAAATGCTACATTGTCACTGAAATTTTCACCTAACTATAAAGTCACTTTAACCTTTGTTTTTTCAGGTTTTTTCCTAGTGTCTTTTTACCGTAAAGTAATATTTTATTACTATATGTAAAGCCTACGCCCCACCGCGCTAGGCCTTCTGGCATGCGCAGCATGCGGCTGGTCTCACAAGTCCTGGCTGCACTCAGATAGACTTACTGACTTTGCCAAAGAGTCACAACACCAAAATATAAAAAGTAACTGTATTATCGTCTTGCTCAAAAAATCACCAATATTTTCAATTTAGTGTATATTTCAGTAATGCACACAATGCAATGTTTAATAATAGTGATTATTATAACATTTTTAATAAAGTTTCAATTTAAAAAAAACTTATGTCAGTCTTTCTTTTAACATAGTTTTGATTATTGCATTTTGTGGGCTGAACAAGAAAGACTCAGAGACATGCAGATTTTATTTTAAAAAAACAGTCAAAAAAAAAAAAATGTCCCCGAGTCTTACTTTCTACATGTTTAGTCCACAAAATGCAATCATAAAAGCAATCACAAGAGGGCCCTGCAACCGCGGCGGTTCCTCCATATGAGCGGAGGAGTGTCACCCCCCCCCGGCCCACTGCTGCATAGAAAGCTGAAAAAATAAGACGGTAATAAAAGAATTTTATTACCATTTTATTTTTCAAGCTTTCTGCCAAACTGAGAGGGCAGGGAGGGGCCAGTGTGTCATTGCTGCTGATTGGCAGCAATGACGAGTGGCCCCTTCAGCATGAACTGCACATGAAGGTTAGGCCGGCTACCTTGCTACGGGCCAAACTGACTTGTGCAGTTCATACTCTCCAAACTGGCTGTCTTAAACAGCTGGGTTGGAGAGCAGGCACAGGCCTTAGGCGCACTGAGGCAGCCTGCTCCAGCCAATCCAGACGCTTTACTCATGCTGATTAACAGCATGAGAGCAGCATCTGGATTAGATAAGGCCATGTGGGAGCTGTGGGACCTCACGCCCGGAGGAGTGTGGAGCCAGGGACTAGACGTGCTGCAGGCTACGGTAAAAGTTTTCCTTTTTGAATTTTCAAATGTTTCTTTATTTGTATGTGTTTTTGTATTCTGTTTATGACGTATAAATGAGACTATGCATGAATGTATGAATGGAATGTGTTGATTAGCGTCATGTGTGTGAGCTATTTACAGCAGTCGCCCCACCATTTTTGCCGGTCATCAACCACCACTGCCTTGCACTCCAGCTGAAGAGCACAGAGCTCCAGCTAGGAGTGCTTTTAAAACATATGGTACGCTCTCCCAGAGTCATGGTTTTAATGACCCAGGAGATTTACAGATTTTTTTTTTTTTTTAAATATTGCTGCGGTGCTGCTTCACTTCCTGAAACTCCCCACAACATTAAAAAAAAATGAATGGTGGTGCCTCACCCTATTCTAGGGGCACCACCAAGCTTAAAAAAATGACTTAACAAAAAAGCCCTTTCGGGTCATTATGAAATGTTCATAGAAATTCTGCCTCTCATTTATTATTTATTTTGGTGTCCTGGTGCCCACTCGGGACACCCCCTTTTTAAAAAAAATATTGGGGAGGGTGGCACACTGCCTCTCTCCCTGAGCCTTTATGGCCCCGGGAAACCCATCCCCTGGGGCCTTTCTTTTGTATTAAAACAGCCCCCTCCTCAAACCACTTTTGGGACCGAGGACCCAATCCCCCAGTGTCTTTATTTTTTTAATAAGGGGAGAAGGGTGCGCTACGGGCTACCCCCCACAAGCCACTTTAGGCTCCGGGGACCCCGTCCTCCGGGCCTTTCTTTTTTAATTAGGGGCGAGTTCCCCTCCCTCCCCGAGCCAATAGTGGCTCCCGGGGACCCTATCCCCTGGGCCTTGGATGGGTGGCCCTGTGCCCACCCGGGACACCCACAAACCACTATGTTGGAGGCTGTGGGGGGAGCCCAAGACCCCAATGGCCCTGGCCAGCTCCTCAGCCAACATCACACTGGGTACTGGCGGGAGCCGGCACCTTTCCTTTGCTCCTGTCTGGGCAGAAGCAGCATTTTTTACTGCTTTGACCAAATGGGAGCAAAGTGGAGTTCCCTGTCTGGAGAGTGCGGGCAGGGTATGCCTGCACTCTCCCGGGCAGGGAACCACAGTGTCTCTGGGGTGGGCTCCCAGGTACACTGTGAAGTATCACACCCCGGGGAATGGGGTCCCTGGGGCGGATACCAGCATGATGAGTTTGGGACTTCTTTAAGGAATTTGGCCAGGGGGACAAGGGTTCCCGGGGCCCAAAAGGGCATCGGGGAGGGGGGCCATGCGCCCCCTTCCCTTTTTCAAAGAAATCGGCCCCCGGGGATGGTGTCCCTGGGGCTCAATGGTGGATCGGCGAGTGGGGCCGCATGCCACCCTCTCCATTATTTAGTTATCGCCCCGAGCACACAACAGTGGCACAGGAAGGGAGGTGCATGCCTCCTCCCTCTTAATGTGATTTCAGGCCCGTGGGATACACATTTATATTTATATAAATAGATATATAGCTATATTTATATTTTTAACAGAGGAGGAAATAGCATCTCAATAGTTATGGTTAGGTCTAACTTTTTTTTGTTTTCTTAATAACTCGACAGCGTTCAACAAATGTGAATGAAAATTTCCACAAAAGAAGGCGAGCTTATTTGGGTCTTGCATAGCATGGTTGGTGCAAATCCGTCAAGTGGGTGACAAAAAAAGGGGGGTCAAAAAAGTGAGGTTTTCCAGTTTAAGTCCAATAGGATTCTTTATGCTCTGATAGAGAAAAAAAATTAATGAACGGAGTTATACCAAACTTGGTATAAAAGTACATTTTTACTGAACCAAGGAAGTACATTTGCTTGGTTTGGTCTAAATCCATTAAGTAGTTTTTGAAAATTTAGCATTAGAAAAGTGTTTTTTTTAAAGTCTCAAACTGAGCCATGCTGACAATCAAAAAAGAGATATCTTGACCGTTAATATGGACATGGTCTACAAACCCAGGTTTGCGGACCATCCATGGGCAAAAATATTTGAAGTACTCAAATCGAATAGGATGAAGTTGTTTTTAGGTCTCGCCTGAGCCAGCGCATGCGCTGCTCTGCGAGACATTTTGTAAGTGGGGTTTTCAAAGTGCTACCCCACACGCTTTTGCTGGCCTAGCGCTTGCGTGCACGCAAGCGTGCACGCGCGCAGCCGCCAGCTTTCAGCGCCCGAGGCGCCATCTGGAGCGCGATCGCTTTCACTTTCGCGGCCGCGCGACTTTCACGGCTGCGCGGTCAATGCTTGTTTCCTTTATTGATAGTTCAACACGAACAAACAGGCTACAGGCAGTTCGTGCTCCTCACAGCTTCTCTTCGCACCTTCCACAGGTAACATTTCTACTTAAATATTAGTCACACTGCCATAAATGTTCCTTCGCAAATTGCTTGTTTGGGCATGTTAGGAAAAACGACTACAAGGCTGCTTCCCCTTATACTTATAAAGTGTCGACTAATTTTTTACTTTGCCATGCTCTCGCGCAACCATATATCTTTCGCTGCCAGCTTTCACTTTCGCGGCCCTGCGCAGCGCAGAGGCGCCATCTGGCTTTTCTCTCTCCCTGTGCGCGCGCGCACCACTCGCGTGTTTTTAAAAAATATATATTTTTGCGCGCGCGCATACAACTCCCGGTCGCGGCCGCACGTTTTCTTTTTGCTCGCGGCCAATGCTTGTTTTAATATCTGGTACTTTCAGAGTGTACTTCACGCCTTTATTGTCTTAGCGCAGAGGAGTACAATAAGGGAAGGAAACGAGTATGCATAAATAAAAACATATACATTTAGAACACCAATAGCTCTAACTCTGACAAATGCCTCCATCAATCCCAGCGTGATTCTCGCCCTCCTCCACCCTCTGATGTACAGCTCATCGGAGTAGGGAGTACCTCCACCCATCCCCAGCTGTGCTTCGGCCCCTTCGTGATCTTGCCCCTCAGAGATGCGCTTCTCGCAAGAGAGCACTCACGTGCGCATTACTAGTGCACTCCTCTGTGTGCTTCCCACAAGATAGTGATGGACGCCCCGCTGTGTGCATTAATAGTTCTCTCCCCGCTGTGCTTCACGCCCCTCTGCCTGCATTACTAATGGGCTCCCCTATATGCTTGTGATGAAGTCCCGTCTGCTCCAGAGGCGCATCAGTACTTTAGAAACTGCACCGAACAGTTTGAGGCACTTTAAAAAATGTTTTGGTCTGCAAAGAAACAAATATATACCAGTGGCACAAAAGTTACAGGGCAAGAGACAACATTTTATAATTGAGTCCAGTAGTATGCCAGTTGTATAATGCTGATGTTTCTGCTCTTTTTGGACAGACAAATCAATGAGTCCTCTACAGGGCAACTGAATTTCCAGCATCTTAGATAACTGCAAAGGCGAGAAACAAAGATAGTATAGCAGCTAAGAATGACCATAAGTGGTGCAAAAATGTCCATTAATCCTGTGGTGACTAAAAAGAAATATACAGCCCGAGGGTTCAAAAGTTAGTCGCTGAAGAGACAAGCATTGACATAGCCAATAGGTCTCGCCTTTCGGACCTTATAAGTGTTTAGCCATGCAACAGTTGATGTTGTTGCACCAAGGATATTGTGCTGCATAACTAAATACTTATAAGGTCCCAAAAGCGAGACCTATTGGCTATGCCAATGCTTGTTTCTCCAGTCATCCATTTCAAGTTTACAAACCCAAAGCTAGGTCCGCATATCCAATGCTTTCTTATTGTCTAGTCAACAAAAAGAAGAAAAATGTGTCTGCCAATATGGGAGTATCCACTGATCTCAGGCTGAGGTGGGGCTCTAAAGGATGAACATTAAAAAATGCTGATTTTACCACTGGGTTCACAGACACAAGAAGGGTCTGGATGGTTATTGGATGTACAGTGCACTTGTGGACCTGACACAAGGTCCATGAATCCCACAGGATGTCCAACAAGCTTGCGAGTTTGCAAAGGTCTGCGAATGCCAGAATGAGGATTCCGAAACCATTAAATTAACAAAACCCGGGTAAAGACCGGCTGTGCACGGCCTTTGAACATTCGCAGGCTGGGGTTAGTTGCCCACAAAGGGTTAGGCACAGGGCGTGGCCACTGCAGTCAAACCTTGCTGCTCAAGGCTGAAGGTCGCCAACAAATGCAGTTGTCAACCCACGAAATGTCAGGTGCAGGTGGTCATCCTATGCTTCGCATGGCTGAAGGGTTGACTGTCCATGGCGGTTTGGGTGCAGGGTAATGTTGTATTTTGTATATGATGAGAAAAAAAATCACTGAGAAAAACAAAGCTTAAAAGTGAAGTTATGGTTAACTTTGGTACTATGTTTTAAAAAGAATCGGAAATTCATCCGGAAAACCACCATTAAAGTAAAGTTATGGTTATGAGCTAAAAGCCAGATAAGTCTGAAATTCGCAATTATGGTTAGGACCACAATCCATAACTCGCACAGCAGGTGAGCAAACCATAATTTGCACACCAAATGCAATGCTTATGACCTCCCAATATTTATATCAAAAAATAACAACTCCTACAACCACAATGTAGTTTACAACATATTCTCAATCCAATAAGTAATATTACATTCATAGTCATGTCTTTCTTACTGGTACGGGTAACGTAATATGTATTCTCATCCGTAAGATTAATATTTGTATTCTATCACATCAAGGGTGAGGTCATAAGCATTTGGGATTTGACTCCATCAACATGGTCTGCTTTTAATGCATTGTTACCCCAAATATCTGAGCCAATACCTCTAGAAACACTGCCGTCCCTAATTTGTTTAAATAACATCAACGATTCTCACTGTCCTACACGTTTTTCTTTTTTTAAGGAGTCGATATGACAGGGTTGGAATAGAGTGTTTTTATGTGCTGGCTTAATGGTCAGCTAGGAAGCCCAAAGGGCTTGTGATACAGTGATACTCTTCTTAACGATGTGCCAAAAGTCTCTCTCCATCTGGTTCGAATTATTTCCCCTCAGCTTACTCGAACATTACTCTACAAAGAGTTTTTTTCTTAATAAGACTTTTAAAAACTTGCTTCTGATATTCCTTATCCGCTATAGGGATTATATTATAATGGAGATGCTGTCTACAGATTCTTTGGGCCATCAGGAGGGGATGTTGGGACACTGTATATAATTTCTGGTCCATCATTCTTGTTTGAAACTATCTCTGATCAATTTGCATGTCTGAGAGGTAATACCAAAGACTTTATTTTGGATGCTTCCACACTGTCTCTGGTGTAAGGAGGTTGGCTCGGTAGTAGCGGTCATACTCGCTAGCAGTGGCTGGTGGTGGTCAAACAGCAGGTTGGTTTTAGTATCTAAGGTTTGTTTGTTCCACCTACCTTTCAACGCACTATATATAGAGAAGGTCCATGCACCTGGCGAGATGTTATCTGCGTAAAATCCTGCAAATCATTTCACTCTCTAGCCTTCCCGCAACATGGCAATCAAGTAGAGCTTTTTTGTGCCTGTGGTTGTAGGAGGGCACGGGCACTCGGTTTGGGGACTCAGACTTACTTTTCCTCATTAGACTTTGACCCGGAACAAAAGAGAGAAAGGCAGCCAATTGGTTAAGAAGGAGGAAGAGAAAAATAGGAAAAGGGTGACAAAGGAAGACAACAGGAATGAAAAGGAGCCTGTAAGAGAGAGGGAAAGATATAGGAAGTGTAGGGTGGTGAAAGAAAGATGCGTGAGGCAAAATCAAGACTAGGCAGTTTTGGCATTCAGCAGTCTCGGTATATCATAAGGCCGCTATCATACAATTTTTTTTTTTTTTTTTACAAAGCACTGAAATCGTGGCTGACTTAAAAATGTCTCTTGAGACTGAGGTAGAGTCTGCTGAAGTAAGGTTATCTCAGCTACACCTTGCATCACGGGTGGCTTCAACTGCGCTATTTCTGATGCTTGGCTTCTAATTTGTTGAAACAGACCACTACATGGACTCCCCTTATCACCTTATGGATCCAGTATACACTAATCAGAACCCTGCTATGTTAAAAGATCATCTTAAATGCCAGCGGCGGCTCCTCCGCTATGGCGGAGAAGTGTCGCCCCACTGCCCGCAGAGGCAAACAAAAAATAAAATGCAGCTCATTTTATTTTTCGGCCCGTAGCAGAGTCTTGGGGGGTGGGGCCACAGCACTGCAGCAGGGGGGAGGAGTGGTGGGCACTGCTATCAGTGCGTATGAAGGTTTGGCCGCCCATCTTAGGATGGTCAAACCGTCATGCGCACTGACATCCAACCCAGCTGAGGCACAGGCTCCCAGCTAAAGATGGAGCACAAAACAAGCCTGCTCCGCTTAATCCCGACACTGCACTCATGGGTATGAGAGCAATGTCTGGATTTACCGTAGGGGAGGCTGGGAGCTTCAGCCTGTACCCAGAGGAGCAGAAGACCGCCAAGCAGAATTTTTTTAAAATTGTTTTATGTGTTACAGCCCCCCCCACGCTGCCCCCCCCTGCCCCGCGCTGCCGACCACATTTCCCTGACACCACTACTGCTAAATGCTGTTTCTGAGATCAAGGACGTGAGCTCATTGAACTGTGGACTTAATTATGAGAAAAATTGTGGATGGCCTTTTGGTTTGTTGAAGAGACTTCAGGACTTATTTAGAGTTCGGCAGACTGGATACTTTGTCACAAATGTGGCGGATATCCTGTCCATCGTATTACAAGTGCCATATGCTACAATGCACTTGTATAATGGTGGGTAGGACATCTGTCACACTTGTAACGGGGTTACAAATGTGACAACTGACCCTCACCAACGTGGGTCCCGTGCTCTCCATCCCACTGGAGTCAAGCTAGCCTGGCTGATGAGGGGTGTTACCCCGAAAACGGTCCCAGGATCCATGTTTCTGGTCCAGGGAAGACCAGGCTTGGCAGTTTGGGCTGGACTGTTTCCATGAGGAACAGGGTCAAGAATGATTTGCATATGGCTGGGTCTGAACTGGGGTGGCAAAGTGAGCTAAAGAACGATGATGGATTCAACCCAGATCTGTGACGGGGGTGAATGTCTGAAAAGTTTCAGTGCTCCGTCCATCATCTCCTTGTGTTTGCTTTGTTTGCTCTAAGTTGGCAGGGTATGCCCAGATGTGGGTCACTTGCTCACTTTGCCACTGGATTCAAGCTGGCCTGGCTGATGAGGGGTGTTACCCTGAAACCGGTCCAAGAATCCTTGTTTACGGTCCAGGGAAGACCTGGCTTTGCAGTTCGGTCTGGACAGTTCCCATGAGGAACAGGGTCAAGACTGATTTGCATATGGCTGGGTTGAACTGGGGTGGCTAAGTGAGCTAAAGAACGATGATGGATTCAACCCAGATCTGTGACTGGGGGTAAGTGTCTGAAAAGTTTCAGCGCTCCGTCCATCATCTCCTTGTGTTTGCTTTGTTCGCCCTAAGTTGGCAGGGTATGCCTAGATGTGGGTCCCTTGCTCACTTTGTCACTGGATTCAAGCTAGCCTGGCTGATATGGGGTGTTACCCTGAAACCGGTACCAGGATGCTTGTTTTCGGTTCAGGGAAGACCTGACTTGGCAGTTCGGGCTGGACTGTTCCCATGGGGCACAGGGTCAAGATTGATTTGCATATAGCTGGGTCTGAACTGATGTGGCGAAGTGAGCTAAAGAACGATGATGATGATGAAAAGTTTCAGTGCTCCGTCCATCATCTCCTTGTGTTTGTTGTGTTTTTCCTGGCATAACCTGTTTGTGAACCCTGCACAAGCGCCTGTTTGTGAAGGGATCAGAGCATACCCCATAGCATGGAATCAGTTCCCAGGAGTTACCGCAAGCAGGCATGACGGTGGGCAGGCTAGACTGGCTTGCATACTCCTCTCTGCCTCAAGGCGCTGTTTGTCTGGAGCAGGTACCCCTCTGTCTGTATCTATCTGTGTGTATGTGTCCCCTTCTGTCTCTGTCATTATCTCTTTGTGACTCTGTCTATCCATGACCTCTTCAGGCTGCCCACAGGCAGGTGTTCAGGCAGATTATTTCTCTGTACTGAATCAATCAGACGCACTCGTGTGGGATAAATGTGCAGTGAGGTGTAAACCGAGCCCTGCTCTATCTGCCTATACCTCACTGTATCTGTACCTCGCTGTATCTGTTTATCTGTCTACCTCTCTATCTGTTCCAGCGTGCAATGGCTCTCTCTACCCATCTCTGAATAGCTCTCGGTTTTTCCCTGTATCTCAATCTGCCAGGCTCTATACGTGCCTATCTGTATTCCCTCTAAACTGACCCTGTTCTGTCTATCTGTCCGTCTGTCTATATCTCTCCACCTCCGTCTTTGGCTACATATTCATTTATCTGTCTGTGTCTCCTCTCTATTGCTGTGAACTTGCCCGCGTTTTCTTATCCTGTCTCTCTGTCTGTGTCCACCTCTTTTACCCGTCTGTCTCTCTGGCCTTGTCTGTGTCTACTTCTGTCGCCGACTCTCTGTACGTTTCTCGGTGTACGTCTGTCTGCCCACCTGTCCACCCTTCCATATCTCATGTAATCAGGGCGAGGGGAGAGAGAGGCTGCTCCGGCCCGCTGGGGGCCCCCTCCCTGCTTGCTGTGCACGCTCCCGCCCGGGCCCGGAAGGGTTAAGCCGGTGCTTGGCGCTCTCCCCGCAGGAGGGAGAGGGGACTGAGCGCGGTCACTCTCCCTCCCTCCCAGAGCCCACTAGGGAAGGGTCTGGACAGGAGCACCGACAGCCTGTGCCAGCAGAGGACCCGAGGCCCCTGCCAGCGCCACCCCGGGCACCCCGACACCCCGCGCCCCGGCCCTAGGATGGTGGCCCCTAGCCCTGTGGCCACCGGATTTTACCTCCAGCTCTTCCTGTGCCTTGTGCTCGCACAAAGCCCCCTCATGGAGGGCTTCTTCCCGCTGCCAGGAGGTAAGGAATGAGGGCAGGGAAGGCCATGGGGGGGGGGGGGGGCGTGAGTTAAGGGACGAGGGGCAAACAGGGCAATGGAGGGGGAGGCCACCCCATCCTAGGATTGCAGAAATGTGGGGGCAATGGGAGGGGGAGGCCACCCCATCCTAGGAATGAAGAAATGTGGGGGCAATGGGAGGGGGGCACCCTCATTCTACGGGGTATGGAATAAGGAGGGACCAATGGAGGGGGGGGGGGTATGCGTTAAGGAATGAGGGTCAAAGAGAGCAACTGAAGGGGGGGGGGGCACCTCCATCCTAGGAGGTGAGGACTGAGAAGGCAATGGGAGGGTGAGGCCACTCCATCATAGGAATGAAGAAATGTGGGGGCAATGGAAGTGGGGGGGTAAGGACTGAGAGTGGGCACTGAAAAGGGTGAGGGATCCCTCGCCTATGCAGTAGGGAATAGGGGGCGAGGGATGAGAGCACCCCCAATCTAAGCGGTAAGGAATGAGGTAGCATTGGAAGGGGTGATGCCACCCTCTTCCTTGGAGGTAAGGAATGAGGAGAGGTGGGTAGTGAAGGGGCAAGGGTACTCCCATTATAGAAGATAAGAAATAAGGGGGCGAGGGAGCAGTGGAAGGGGCGGGGAGCCCCATTTCTGAAAGTAAGGAATTAGGGGATGGGGTAATGGAGGGGGTGAAGTCACCCCCTCCCATCCATGCAGGTAGGGATGAGGGTGTGCGATGGCAGTGGAAGGGGTGAGGGCACCCCCGCCCAAGCATCTAAGGAACTAGAGGATAGGGGTAATGAAGGGGTGAGGGCACTCCCATCCAAGCAGGTAAGGAATGAGGGTGTGAGACGGAAATGAAAGGGGTGAGGACACACCCCTCCAAGCATGCAAGGAATGAGGTTGGGAGATGGCAGTGGAAAGGGCGAGGGCATGCACCCCCCCCGTCTAGAAGGTAATGAATGAGGGCAACAAGGAAAGGGTGAGTGAGGGCATCCCCTTCCTGGAGGTAACAAGGAGAGGAGACAATAGAAGGGGCCATGGCACCCCATTTTAGAATGTATGAAATTAGGCAATAGGAAGGGGTGAAGGCACCCCCAGCCTAAAAGGTGAGGAGTGTGGGAGCAAAGGAAGGGGTGAGGGCACCCCCTTCCTGGGAGATAGGGTAACAGGAAGCGAGGGGACAGTGGAAGGGGTGAGGGGACAGTGGAAGGGGTGAGGGCCCCTCATCCGATAAGTCAAGGAATATGGGGGAGAGGATACAATGCGAGGGGTGAGGGCATTCCAGTCCTAGGGGGTAAGGTATGAGGAAGGGAGGGCCGGTGGAGGGAGGAAAGAGTGAGAACGCCCCAATGGGGTTTGCCCATTCTGGGAGCAAGGGACGAGACTGCGGGCAGCAGCGGGGCGACCGAGAGGACGAGTCTTAGAGAAACCTGGGAGGAGGAGGGGTAGGAATGAGGGGCTCCGGCGTCCTAGCAGGTGAGGGCTGGGGAGATGTTCATATAAACAGGAGATAGCTCGGGGTGCCCCCATCCTGGCAGGTAAAGGGAGGGGGCGATGGGGATGGGGGGGCGAATGATGGTGGGGCCTCATCCTGTCAAAGGCGGGGAGGGGGGGGGGCAGGCGGAGGAGAAGGAGAGGAGGGGGGGCACAGCAGATGTGTGCATGGGACTCATACGGTCACAGCAGGTGCACGTGTGGGGTTCGTATGTTACCACAGCAGCACTTGTAGGCAGGGAACTCATTGAATAAAACGATCTATGTTTTTTCCAAGGAAGTAGAGGTTCACACTGCATCCTTGAGGGACCACTGTTTTTTGTATTACTTGATTACCCAGATCTCAGGGTTACTGGGTTGCCCCTTATTCTTATATATACAGGGTTTCATATAACAGCAGATGTGTGCATGGAACTCATACAGAGCCACAGCAGATGAATGTGTGGTCGTATGATGCCACAGCAGGTGTATGCATGCCACAGCAGACGGATGTGTGCGGTTCATATATTACCACAGATATATGCATGGAACTCAGACGGTGTCACAGCAGATGGATGCATGCCACAACACATGTATGTATGGAACTCATACAGAGCCACAAGAGACGGATGTGTGCGGTCCATATATTACCACAGCAGATGTATGCATGGAACTCATACAGTATCACAGCAGACGGATGTGTGGGGTTCACATATTACCACAGCAGATGTATGCATGGAACTCATACACTTCCAGGCAGATGGATGTGTGGGTTCACATATTACCACAGCAGATGTATGCATGGAACTCATACAGTATCACAGCAGACGGATGTGTGTGGTCCATATATTACCATAGCAGATGTATGCATATCACAGCACATGGATGTGTGGGGTTCACATATTACCACAGCAGATGTATGCATGGAACTAATACAGTATCACAGCAGATGGATGTGTGTGGTCCATATATTACCATAGCAGATGTATGCATATCACAGCACATGGATGTGTGGGGTTCACATATTACCACAGCAGATGTATGCATGAACTCATACAGTGTCACAGCAGACGGATGTGTGCGGTCCATATATTACCACAGCAGATGTATGCATGGAACTCATGCAGTATCACAGCAGACGGATGTGTGCGGTCCATATATTACCACAGCAGATGAATGCATATCACAGCAGATTGATGTGTGGGGTTCACATATTACCAAAGCAGATGTATGCATGAACTCATACAGTGTCACAGCAGACAGATGTGTGCGGTCCATATATTACCACAGCAGATGTATGCATGGAACTCATACAGTATCATAGCAGATGGATGTGTGCGGTCCATATATTACCACAGCAGATGTATGCATATCACAGCAGATGGATGTGTGGGGTTCACATAGTACCACAGCAGATGTATGCATGAACTCATACAGTGTCACAGCAGACGGATGTGTGCGGTCCATATATTACCACAGCAGATCTGTGCATGGAACTCATACAGTGCCACAGCAGACGGATGTGTACGGTTCAGATATTACCACAGCAGATGTATGCATGGAACTCATACAGTGTCACAGCAGACGGATGTGTGCGGTTCATATATTACCACAGCAGATGTATGCATGGAACTCATAGTGTCACAGCAGAAGGATGTGTGCGGTTCACATATTACCACAGCAGATGTATGCATGGAACTCATACAGTGTCACAGCAGACAGATGTGTGCGGTCCACATATTACCACAGCAGATGTATGCATGGAACTCATACAGTATCACAGCAGACGGATGTGTGCGGTTCATATATTACCACAGCAGATGTATGCATGGAACTCATACAGAGCCACAGCAGACGGATGTGTACGGTCCATATATTACCACAGCAGATGTATGCATGGAATTTATACAGTATCATAGCCAGGGCCGGACTGGGAACCGAAACCGGCCCAGGCAAACTGCTCGGCCGGCCCCCCTGGGGGAGAAGGGGAGGGTGCGGCCGAGCTGTTTGCTTGTGCTGGTTTTGGCTGATTTTGTTACAGGGGGCTGATATTGCCGGCCCCTGGTAACGAAAACGGCCCCCCAGGGGCCCAAAACCGGCCCCCACCCTGGCGGCCCACCGGGGAAACGCCCGGTGCCCGCTACTGCCAGTCCGGCCCTGATCACAGCAGACGGATGTGTGCGGTCCATATATTACCACAGCAGATGTATGCATGGAACTCATACAGTATCACAGCAGACGGATGTGTGCGGTCCATAGATTACCACAGCAGATGTATGCATGGAACTCATACAGAGCCACAGCAGACGGATGTGTGCGGTTCAGATATTACCACAGCAGATATGTATGGAACTCATACGGTACCACAGCAGATGGTTGTGTTTGGTCGTATGATGCCACAGCAGATGTATGCATGGAACTCATACAGTGTCACAACAGATGGCTGCTGGGTTCATATATTGCCACAGGAGATGTATGCTTGGAACTCATACAGTGTCACAGCAGATAGATGTGTGCGTTCTTATATTGCCACAGCAGTTGTATGCATGGAAATCATACAGTATCACAGCAGATGGATGTATGCAGTCTATATATTACCACAGCAGATGTATGCATGGAACTCATACAGTATCACAGCAGATGGATGTGTGCAGTCGTATGAAGTAACAGCATATGAATGCACGTCACAACAGATGGCTGCTGGGTTCACATATTACCACAGCAGATGTATGCATGGAACTCATACAGTATCACAGCAGACGGATGTGTGCGGTCCATATATTACCACAGCAGATGAATGCATATCACAGCAGATGGATGTGTGGGGTTCACATATTACCAAAGCAGATGTATGCATGGAACTCATACAGAGCAACAGCAGACGGATGTGAGCAGTTCATATATTACCACAGCAGATGTATGCATGTTACTGCAGATGGATGTGTGCAGTTCTTATATTGCCACAGCAGATGTATGCATGTTACTGCAGATGGATGTGTGCAGTTCTTATATTGCCACAGCAGATGAATGCATGTTACTGCAGATGGATGTGTGCAGTTCTTATATTACCACAGCAGATGAATGCATGTTACTGCAGATGGATGTGTGGGGTTCACATATTACCACAGCAGATGTATACTTGTTACTGCAGATGGATGTGTGGGGTTCACATATTACCACAGCAGATGTATGCTTGTTACTGCAGATGGATGTGTGGGGTTCACATATTACCACAGCAGATGTATGCTTGTTACTGCAGATGGATGTGTGGGGTTCACATATTACCACAGCAGATGTATGCATGTTACTGCAGATGGATGTGTGGGGTTCACATATTACCACAGCAGATGTATGCTTGTTACTGCAGATGGATGTGTGGGGTTCACATATTACCACAGCAGATGTATGCTTGTTACTGCAGATGGATGTGTGGGGTTCACATATTACCACAGCAGATGTATGCTTGTTACTGCAGATGGATGTGTGGGGTTCACATATTACCACAGCAGATGTATGCTTGTTACTGCAGATGGATGTGTGGGGTTCACATATTACCACAGCAGATGTATGCTTGTTACTGCAGATGGATGTGTGGGGTTCGCATATTACCACAGCAGATGTATGCTTGTTACTGCAGATGTAAGTGTGGGGTTCGCATATTACCACAGCAGATGTATGCATGTTACTGCAGATGGATGTGTGGGGTTCACATATTACCACAGCAGATGTATGCTTGTTACTGCAGATGGATGTGTGGGGTTCACATATTACCACAGCAGATGTATGCTTGTTACTGCAGATGGATGTGTGGGGTTCACATATTACCACAGCAGATGTATGCTTGTTACTGCAGATGGATGTGTGGGGTTCTTATATTGCCACAGCAGATGAATATGCCCCTGGAGGTCTGCACGTGTCTTTTATGTGTACCTTTTCTTCTCGCGGTGCCACAGCAGCGGATAGCCCACAGCACACTGCGCGCCTTTGAAGGATTCTGCTAACGCTTCAGGATGTTGGCCTCAGCCGGATGGAGGGGCCTCCCGGCTGCACCTGCTGTCCTCAACCCAGTGATCTCTGTATTTAGGGGGTCCTCCTAGCGTACAAACGTCAATGCGACGGCGCCGCGTTATTTTTAATGCTCCCGCAAATAATTTCGGATGTGGCCTGTCTTCTCCACTCCTCCTCCAGTGATGGAGAGGCCCACAGTGCCCCCACCTGTCAATTTTGAGCAACAGGATTTAATACCAGTAAAAGTTAAGGGGGGGTCTGCAATATGACTAGGGGGGTGTTCTGCAATGTCCATGTTCTATTATATGCCCCTCCACAGCAGGGCGCTCCCCCATTCTGGCTGCACCCCCCCTCCCCGGGCTCCCCAGTATACACACCCCTCCAACCAGGCCATCCCTGGCCGGAAGCAGAGCCAAGAATCACTGGAGCCAGAGGATGCCGGAAACTCACAGAGAGCACGAGATAGCCCGGAGGGTTTATTCCCCTGCTGCATGGAGCTTTCTGTCACTTGCAGATCTCGGCTTCAAATCGCAGCAGTGCAGACCGCGACTTTGGCTTTTGCGAGGTCGATGAAAAAGAACTCTGTGACTGGGGGTGAATGGAAGAAGCAGCGGGAGACGTTTAGAACTGGAAGCAGTGAGTTACCTCAGGGCATTTCATATACCCCGAAAGCGCAGAGCAAATGCGGGACACTTTATCCCTATGTAGGACTATAAATAGCCAAAGCATCCATCGTTCTGAGTTATATACTGCCTCACTGCTCTGTGTAGGGTATATGCCTCTATCCTGCAGAACACACGGTATATACCCCTATCCTGCAGAGCACACAATGTATATATCGGCTCTGTGTAGGGTATATGCCTCTATCCTGCAGAACACACGCTGTACATCAGCTCTTTGTAGGGTATATACCCCTATCCTGCAGAGCACACAATGTATATATCGGCTCTGAGTAGGGTATATACTCCTGTACTGCAAAGCGCAAAATGTGCATCGCCTCTGTGTAGGGTATATACCCCTGTCTTGCAGAGCACACAATGTACCTCAGTGTAGGGTTTATACCCCTATCCTGCAGAGCGCACAATGCATATCACCTCTGTGTAGGGTATATACCCCTATCCTGCAGAGCACACAATGTGCCTCTGTGTAGGGTATATACCCCTATCCTTCAGAGCACACAATGTATATATCGGCTCTGTGTAGGGTATATGCCTCTATCCTGCAGAACACATGCTGTGCATCGCCTCTGTGTAGGGTATATACCCCTGTCTTGCAGAGCACACAATGTACCTCTGTGTAGGGTATATACCCCTATCCTGCAGAGCGCACAATGCATATCACCTCTGTGTAGGGTATATACCCCTATCCTTCAGAGCACACAATGTATATATCGGCTCTGTGTAGGGTATATGCCTCTATCCTGCAGAACACATGCTGTACATCACCTCTTTGTAGGGTATATACCCCTATCCTGCAGAGCACACAATGTATATATCGGCTCTGTGTAGGGTATATGCCTCTATCCTGCAGAACACATGCTGTACATCACCTCTTTGTAGGGTATGTACCCCTATCCTGCAGAGCACACAATGTATATATCGGCTCTGTGTAGGGTATATGCCTCTATCCTGCAGAACACATGCTGTACATCACCTCTTTGTAGGGTATATACCCCTATCCTGCAGAGCACACAATGTATATATCGGCTCTGAGTAGGGTATATACTCCTGTACTGCAAAGCGCAAAATGTGTATCGCCTCTGTGTAGGGTATATACCCCTGTCCTGCAGAGCACACAATGTACCTCAGTGTAGGGTTTATACCCCTATCCTGCAGAGCGCACAATGCATATCACCTCTGTGTAGGGTATATACCCCTATCCTGCAGAGCACACAATGTGCCTCTGTGTAGGGTATATACCCCTATCCTTCAGAGCACACAATGTATATATCGGCTCTGTGTAGGGTATATGCCTCTATCCTGCAGAACACATGCTGTACATCACCTCTTTGTAGGGTATATACCCCTATCCTGCAGAGCACACAATGTATATATCGGCTCTGTGTAGGGTATATGCCTCTATCCTGCAGAACACATGCTGTACATCACCTCTTTGTAGGGTATATACCCCTATCCTGCAGAGCACACAATGTATATATCGGCTCTGAGTAGGGTATATACTCCTGTACTGCAAAGCGCAAAATGTGTATCGCCTCTGTGTAGGGTATATACCCCTGTCCTGCAGAGCACACAATGTACCTCAGTGTAGGTTTTATACCCCTATCATGCAGAGCGCACAATGCATATCACCTCTGTGTAGGGTATATACCCCTATCCTGCAGAGCACACAATGTACCTCAGTGTAGGTTTTATACCCCTATCATGCAGAGCGCACAATGCATATCACCTCTGTGTAGGGTATGTATATACTATAAATAACAAGAATGGGGAGTGAAGAGGTGCACCTCGTGGGTGCTAGAGGTGGATACGTCCTCCTCAGGTAAACATATGAAACAAAAGAGAGATCCACCTCAAAAGAGGTTGTAATAAGGAGATGCGTTTCCAAACTTGGTAGGAAACACACAATGTTTGCTTTGATACCCCTCACACACCAAAAGGACCCTTGGTGTCATGCTTCATCATAGGGGTCTTCCCGCCCCAGCTGCGGGACGGGGCGTGCTGCGACCAGCGACTACGCGGGAGCACTGATATTTGTAGTGCTATGTGTGGTGTAGAGGTAGTGAGAGGAAGGGTCGGGGGTAAATGCGAAAAGTGAGTTAAAAAGAACCTGGCCTCATGGACTTAAGGAATTTAATAGGTCATAGGTGCTATTAAAAGGGTGGTTCGGAGATGTCCTGCGTATAATGTGCGGATACTCCTGGGTGTGTCAACATGTTTCGAAGCAACAAGGCTTCTTCATCAGGACTGAAAAATGATCCCTTCAGTACTCACTATGTTACTATCAATAAATGTGTGATATATACAAAAATGTTAAAAAGGGGGGATGCATAATATACAGTACCCAATCAAATAATGGTAAAGAGTGAGCCCACTCAGTATTATAAAGGGGACAAATAACAAGACATACATACAAAAAACAGAAAACACACTCTCTATATTCAGGATTCAAAGTCATTGTGATTAATGATTTAAAGTACGTTCATATAATGGAGATACATACTAGAGAAAGCAGGAGTTAATGCTCCATGAGCCTTTATAACGGTTGTCCCCTTTATCCTAACAGGTCACGGCACTTGGTTAAATTACAAACTAAGGCTAATGGACACCACAGTCACACTTAATGTTTTGTTTTTTCTCAGGCTAATCGTGTTTGCGCATTGGGAGGCGCACTTGCATAAATTAACTGTGCTCTCTCTTTTTCAGGCTTACATTTCAGAAATACTGAGTGGGCTCACTCTTTACCATTATTTGATTGGGTACTGTATATTATGCATCCCCCCCTTTTTAACATTTTTGTATATATCACACATTTATTGATAGTAACATAGTGAGTACTGAAGGGATCATTTTTCAGTCCTGATGAAGAAGCCTTGTTGCTTCGAAACATGTTGACACACCCAGGAGTATCCGCACATTATACGCAGGACATCTCCGAACCACCCTTTTAATAGCACCAGCCTCTATGACCTATTAAATTCCTTAAGTCCATGAGGCCAGGTTCTTTTTAACCCACTTTTCGCATTTACCCCCGACCCTTCCTCTCACTACCTCTACACCACACATAGCACTACAAATATCAGTGCTCCCGCGTAGTCGCTGGTCGCAGCACGCCCCGTCCCGCAGCTGGGGCGGGAAGACCCCTATGATGAAGCATGACACCAAGGGTCCTTTTGGTGTGTGAGGGGTATCAAAGCAAACATTGTGTGTTTCCTACCAAGTTTGGAAACACATCTCCTTATTACAACCTCATTTGAGGTGGATCTCTCTTTTGGGTATGTATATACCCCTATCCTGCAGAGCATATAATGTGCCTCTGTGTAGGGATATACCCCTGTCCTGCAGAGCACACGCTGTATATCGCCTCTGTGTAGGGTATATACCCCTATCCTGCAGAGCACACGCTGTACATAGTCTCTCTGTAGGGTATATCCCCATATACTGCAGAGCACACGCTGTACATCGCCTTTGTGTAGGGTATATACCCCTATACTGCAGAGCACACGCTGTACATTGTCTCTCTGTAGGGTATATACCTGTATTCTGCAGAGAACACGCTGCACATCGCCTCTGTGTAGGTTTTACACTCCTCTACTGCAGGACACACAATGTACATCGCCTCTCTGTAGGGTATATACCCTATACTGAATAGCACACGCTGCACATCGCCTCTGTGTAGGGCATATACTGCTATACTGCAGAGGACACGCTGTATATCATCTTTTTGTAGGGTATATACCCCTACACAGCAGAGCACACACTGTGCATTGCCCTATGATGGTTATATACCCCTGTTTTGAATAGCACACGATGTACATTGCACTATGTACGGTTTATACACCCCTATTCTGCAGAGCAACACTGTACATCGCGTCTGTGTAAGTTATAAGCTCCTACACTGCAGAGCATATACAGTACATCGCCACTGTGTAGGGTATATACCCGTAAACTGCAGAGAACACGCTGTACATCGCTTCTGTGAAGGGAATATATAACCTATTCTGCAGAGGACATGCTGTACATCACCTCTGTGTAGGGTATATACCCCTGTACTGCAGAGCGCACAATGTACACAACCTCTGTGTACTGTAGAGCACACGCTGTACATTGTCTCTGTATAAGTTATACACTCCTCCACTGCGGAGCACACGCTGTACATTGCCTCTGTGTAGGGTATATACCGCTATACTGCAGAGCACACGCTGTACATTGCCTCTGTGTAGGGTATATACTGCTATACTGCAGAGCACACGCTGTACATTGCCTCTGTGTAGGGTATATACTCCTATCCTGCAGAGCACACGCCGTACATCACCCCTGTGTAGGGCATATACCCTTCCACTGCAGAGCACATGCTGTACATCGCCTCTGTGTAGAGTATATACCCCTATACTGCAGAGCACATGCTGTACATTGCCTCCGTGTGGGGTATATACTGCTATACTGCAGAACACACGCTGTACATTGCCTCTGTGTAGGGTATATACTGCTATACTGCAGAACACACGCTGTACATTGCCTCTGTGTGGGGTATATACCTATACTGCAGAATACACACTGTACATTGCCTCTGTGTAGGGTATAAACTACTATACTGCAGAGCACACGATGTACATTGCCTCTGTGTGGGGTATATGCTGCTATACTGCAGAGAACACACTGTACATTGCCTCTATGTAGGGTATATACCCCTATACTGCAGGGCACATGCTGTACATCGCCTCTGAGTAGGTTATATACCCCTATACTCATGAGCACACGCTGTACATTGCCTCTGTGTGGGGTATATACTGCTATATTGCAGAGCACACGCTGTACATTGCCTCTGTGTAGGCTATATACTGCAGAGCACACGCTGTGCATTGCCTCTGTGTAGATTATAAACTCCTACACTGCAAAGCACACGATGTACATTGCCTCTGTGTAGGCTATATACTCCTATACTGCAGAGCACATGCTGTGCATTGCCTCTGCGTAGAGTATATACCCCTATACTGCAGAGCACACGCTGTACATTGCCTCTGCGTAGAGTATATACCCCTATACTGCAGAGCACACGCTGAACATTGCCTCCGTGTAGGGTATATACTGCAGAGCACACGCTGTACATTCCCTCTGTGTAGATTATATACTCCTACACTGCAGAGTACACAATGTACATTGCCTCTGTGTGGGGTATATACTGCTATATTGGAGAGCACACGATGTACATTGCCTCTGTGTAGGGTATATACTCCTATACTGCAGAGCACACGCTATACATTGCCTCTGTGTAGATTATAGACTTTCCTATACTGCAGGGCACACGCTGTACATTGCCTCTATGTAAATTATAAACTTGTACACTGCAGAGCACACGATGTACATTGCGTCTGTGTAGGCTATATGCTCCTATACTGCAGGGCACACGCTGTACATCGCCTCTGTGTAGGGTATATACCCCTATACTGCAGAGCACACGCTGTACATTTCCTCTGTGTAGGTTATACACTTCTTTACCACAGAGCACACGCTGTACCAAGGGTCTCCAACCTTTTCTGTATTAAGAGCTACTTATCTTCAATGAAAAGCCTCCAGGGCTACTAATATTATTAGAGATGTAATGATTGCCACATCAGACAAGATTAGATTAGTGACCAGCATATGCAAAGTGATTCCCTCAGTACATCAGACACAGATGCCAGCAGTAATGTAAAAATGCTTTCCCAATGTGTAATGCCTCTATATGGGTAGTACATAACAGCCACAGCTGCAATGCCCCTAGAACCAAGTTAATAATATTAGTAATAAGTCAGCCCAACACCCTTTGCTTTTATCGCTCTAATATCAGCATTAAATATATTTTGGAAATCCAGCCATTTTTCTCCAAACATCAGCTTCTGAGATCTGAAAATACACACACTTTAGCCTCTAATACCTGCTTATCCTTTTTGGAATAGATATATTCATTCAACAAAGCAAAAGCTTGTAATTGAGTTGACTAGACTGCACACAGGAGAACTGTGTACAGGTAGGTGGAGAGCTATCAGAAGCTCACGAGCTACTCGTTTGAGAAGCCTGCGCTATACAATGCCTCTTTGTAGGTCTGTAAATAACCAAAGCAGACTTTTGACCGTCAGTTGGGTGCCCAGGTGAACAAGGCTGCACCCACCTGGACACGCCATACACAAGCACTGCTCATTACAGTGACCACAGGGAAGTATACAAACTTGTGCAAAGTCGTCCATATTGTTTTTCCTGTTTGACATTTGGTACTTCCTGAACACCTTTCAGACTGCTGTGAAGGCCTTGGGAAAGCTTTAGGGCTTGTGGAGCCAAAGAGAAACACGTGTCAAACGACAAACTCCCACGCTCAAACCTTGAGCAAGAACATCTGCTTCTTTGTAAGGTATGGTGTCAGAATAGTGAACAAAAATACAGTGTGCTCAATATCACTTACAAAAAGATAATAATAGAAACTCTCACCCAGTTAAAGAAAATTTTTGGGAATTATATTTAGGGCACAGTATTTAAGTCAGAATATCTTTTTCTATACAATATTTTAATGTACAACTGTTTGTCACTAAACAATTTAATTAGAATAAAAACAACACGTTCTATCCATTCATTGACTTTGGAATATCCTTTGCCAACATTTGTAGAGAATGTCATCATCTATTTGACATTTATAGTTTCTGATTTCCCTAAGTAGGGCAGCGAATACCTTCGAACTTCATAAACTACACCTGTCTATAGTTCATAGGCAGTTCCAGCCAGATGCTGACTGTAGACCCTGTCTTTTTTAAGAAAATAAAACCAATCTAGCCCCAACTACTACCCTTTATTCAAGCCAAAGTGGCGTGTTCCCTGCCACATCGCACTCTGAGATCTAAATCAATGAATCCACTGCAAACATCAACACCCAAGGACAATAAAATCAGAATAGGAGGCAGATATTTCTCTTCCCTGGCCCCCAATCAGGGGCAGATCCTTCTACCAGCGATACACGCATATATCAGTTAACATTGTGTTAAGATTAACAACTGAAAACTTGACGTCATCTTCCACCCTCTTTGTTTTTTTTGGAGGAAAGTGATTTCCCCTCCAATGGAGCAGTTTTCTTCTGCCAAGCTAAGGCTAGGAAACCTGATAGAGTATCAGTGTGCTACATGAAACCCACAGATTTAAAATGTAAATGGGTTAGTTAGATCCATGGAAAGACTCATAGGCAGCAAAGAAAAAAGATTCATGTGTTGACGCTGATGGCAGTATTATGGCTTTCAGCCCGCCTGTCATATGTTTGCAATAGCTTCAATGTCAATGTCTTAAATCTGTACAGACAATACTGAATCGTAACGAATTCAAGCTTCCACTCTTTTAAGACTGAGACAAGCGGCCGACGAGCCCAGAAACATTCGGGCAATGCGTCTTGGAGACAAGTAACTTTGATGTAGGTAGTTGAACTGCAGTAACTTAAGTCTAGAATTATAAGTGACCTACTTGGTGTATCTCTTAGCCGCTACCCATCGTTTGTCAGTTGTCTTGGATCAGAGACACTGCACCCACATGGTCCTAAAGTCATCACATGGCTTTGCCAGCTGCTTCTGCAAGGCGGTATATAGTACCATGATGGCTGTACGCCCATGCCTGTGTGTCAACCGGCATTGTAGGATTACTTTCGCCGGCAGCTCTGCATGACTCAGATGGTGGCAATCACATGCGTCAATGCTCCAATCAATCAATCAATCAATCAATCAGGATTTATAAAGCACAGCTAATCACCCAATAGGGTATCTAGGCTCTTGCACGTCCCGGAGGCTTATTCGAACAGCCAGGTCTTGAGGACCATTTGGAATTCCGCAAGTGGGGTGATGGTCTGAAGGTGCGTGGGGAGGATGTTCCAGGTCTTTGCTGCAATATGAGAGAAGGCGCGTCCTCCACTTCTGCTTCGGTAGATGTGGGGAGTATGGGCAAGTGAAAGGCAGGTGGAGCGTAGTCTTCTCGACGGTTGGTGGAAGTTCAGGTGATGGTTAATGTAGGAACGTCCTTGGTTGTGTAGAGCCTTGTGTGCGTGGGTCAGCAGTTGACTTGGCTGTAAGGGGAGCCGGTGGAGTTGCCTGAGGTGGGGTGTGATGTGGGTTCATAGAGGAAGGCCGTGGATGAGTCTGGCTGGGGCGCTCTCTATGTTCTGAAGTTTCTGTAGGAGGTGTGCGGCAATTCCTACATAGAGGGCGTTGCCGTAGTCTGATCGGCTGGTGATGAGGGTTGGTGTCACGATCTTACGTAGCATGCGCAGAGTGAGGAAGCAGGCGGAGGAGATGGCGTTGATCTATGATTTCATGGTGAGCTTGTTGTCAATGATGACTTTCAGGTTTCTGGCGTGGTTGGAGGGAGTGGGTACGGGTCCTAAGTCTGATGGCCACCAAGAGTTGTTCCATGCGTTGCTCCATGTTCTATGAATTGCCACGGTCCATGCCCAAAGTTTTTGAGCAGTTGCTTAAATGTGCCCAGCTTGCCCTGCATGTACCCATCTCACACTCGGGTGATGCCAGCCAGCGCCAAAAGCATATATCAATGGCTGTGGTGATCTCCTTGAGTCCTGGTGTAGCCCAAATCGGAAGTGATGCTGAATAAGGATGCATGACGCCTCTTACCCACATTGTGGGACTGAATCCGCCGGAGGCTCCGCATGACCCAGATGGTGGCAATTGTGTGCATAAAAGCTCCATGTTCTATGGATTGCTGCGGTCCAAGCCCACAGTTTTCTAGGAGTTGCTCGAATGCGCCAGCTTGCCCTGCACGTACATGTCTCCCACTTGGGTAATGCCAGTCAGCGTCAAAGATCAGATATCAAAGGCTGTGGTGATCTCCTTGAGTCCTGGTGTAGCCCAGATCGGGAGTGATGCTGAATAAGGACACAAGGCGGCTCTTACCCACAGGTACCTAGCCCAACAGGTCTCTGCGATCTTGTAGATTCTGGGCACTCAGTCCCCTGGAGGCCTGTCTGCTAAGAGCCATTCTGCAAAGTTGTCGTGCCCTAGGGCATGTACAAGTGCCTTGCCTTCCAGGCCATCCAGGATCTGTAGCCACTTCATGAGCCACTGCAGCTGGGCTGCCGCATAATACCACTTTTAGTTAGGAACCTCCAGACCATCGCTCTCGAGTGTGAGCTAGAGCTTTGTAAGCGCCACTCTCTTGTGTTTACCACCCCAGATAAGGTCAAATAGGAGTGTTTTCAGATCTGAAATACAGGAGCGCAGGACAAAAACTGGAAGTGTGGAGAACAAATACAGCAATCACGGGAGGATAAGCATTTTGGCAATGGCTATCCTGCCAGCCGGGGATAATGGAAGCTCCCACCAGAAAGATAGACAGCCGCTCGATGTTGCCAGCACTCTCCCCAAATTTCTCTGCACTAGGTTTTCATTATTAGTAGCCCAGAGTGTTCCAAAAAGCTGTCCAAAATCATCATGAGTTCAGGAAGCGAGAAGAAAGTGTTGCGCAAGTACAATAGTGCGATGTCTGTGTACGAGATCGCATACCACGTGCCCCTATGGGATACCCCAATCTATTGCGCGCTGATGTACTAGAAATGCCAATGGCTCAATTGTCAGGGCGAAAATGATGGGAGACATGGGACATCCCGGTCTCGTGCCAAGTGCTATTTCGAATTCCTCAGAAACAACCTTCCAAACATGCTCCCTGGCCAGTGGTTTTGTATATAGCAGCCTAACCCATCGTAATAACTCCTGTGCCAGCCCCAGTCTCCCTACCACCGAGTGGAGGTAGGGCCAACTGAACGTATCAAATGCCCTCTCCATGTAAAAGGACACTGCAACCTCATCTCCACCCATAGTTCCCACCGCATTCATTACTGCACACAGTCTGAGTACGTTCAAAAAAGTGTTGCATGTTGGGACAAACCCATTTCGATCTGAGTGTATCAAGGTCTGCAGCAATGGCAACAACCTGTTGGCCAAGATCTTACTTAATATTTTATAGTCCTGGTTTAGAAGGGATAGTGGACGACAGGAGCACACATCCAGTGGGTCCCTCGCTTGTTTTGGAAGTATGGAGCATAAGAGTTACCCCTTATCACGAGCTGCCTGATACACAGAGAGACACTTACTTGCCAGCTCAGTCCTGTATGTAATGTAGAACTCCAATGGAAGTTTGTCTAGACCAGGCATCTTGTTGCACGCCATTTGGGAGATTGCACCTCATCTATTGGTAGCGGTTCGTCTAGCTCATGATGCTGGAGCAGATATATTACAGGGGTGGGAATCTCATGCACATACTCACGCAACTGGATGAGTGCCATAGTGCCGTGTGCCTCATAAAGGGTTCGATAGTAGTCAGCAAAGCCCTCACAAATGGCCTTCTGCATATTTATGACCACTAAGTCTTGATCATGAATTGCTCGCTCCGATTTGAGGCCTAGCGACCACCGACCTGAGGAGCCATGCAAGCATCTTGTCAGCTCTTTCCCCCTCAGCATGTTGGGCCGCTACAAAGGTTTTATAGGACAGGCAGCTCAGCCAACTCTGCAATTCAGAATGTCGCTTCTGCAATTCTGTTAGGGCCCAAGAAGTCGCCACCCGCACCTCACTGTGCTTATTCCTCCCTCCAGTTCAAGTAATTCTTTATGCAGTACCCTCTGTAGTTTTAATGCAATGCCCCAGAGTAACTACCTTCAAGGCATCTCACTCTATTATGCCGTCAGAGGCTGTCTCCTAATTTTTGGCTAAGTATTGGGCTATGCATGTGCTTATTTGTTCACGATAGGGGTCATTTGCTAATGCCTCCGCCTTAGTCTCCACATGGGAACCCTAGTGCGGTGTCCACCCCAAGACAGTACCATCTTCAATGGATTATGGTCTGAGATTGTGCATCCCATATATTCAGTATCTAGAATCTTTGGGCAATTATCATGGGGGCAAAGCCAATAATCTAGTCTGGAAGGCAGGTAGTGGACCGAGGATTAGAAGGAGTATTCTCTCGTTTCAGGGTTCATGTGTCTCCAAATGTCCGACAGGTGTCTATTTGTCAGCCACTCGTCAAAGTGGCACGCCACGGTGTGGTCGAGAGGTCAAGAGCAAGGTCTCTCACACAATTAAACTCCCCCTCCCCCCCAGAGACTAGGGACATCTGGGTCATGAAGTAACAGTAGAGACAAGGCATCAAAGAAGCCCCTCTGATGCACATTTGGGGCATAAACTGCAACAAATAAGAGAGGTTGGCCACCCAGCATACCTTTGGCCACCACATATCTGCCATCAGGATCTGCCAGTGTGCGCTGCGCCGTGAATGGGACCCCCAGGGCAATCCACACCAGCACCCCATGTGCATATGTGTGGTCCTCTATACCTGCCCCCTGCATCTTTCGCTCACCTTCTGCCATTCAACCCCGGTGAGGTGCATTTCTTGTAGGCAGGTACAGTGAATATGGCACCTTTTCAGATAAGAGTAAACCCCATATCTCTTCCAGGGAGTCGCTAGTCCCCGGACATTCCAAGTTAGGAAATTATAGCGTGTTGTCATACTTCAGCCAGTGTCTCGAACAGGCATGGCCTCACACAACCGAGCCAGGATCTGTATGAGGACACAGGGTCAACCAACATGTAAACAATAAATCCAACCCCCACCCGAGGAGAAAAGCCCCAAACTGGCTCCCTCCAAGTAATTTAGTGCCTAATTTACAGCGCAACCAATGTGTCCATCTGGTTGCCATCTCAACGATGGAGTGGGGAGGCATGACTGTGTTTGAGTTACTCCATAAAGGCCAGTGTATTCTATTCTACTCTATTCTATCTAGCCTTTATAGAGTGCATGGCTCCCCGTGGCCATCCAAGCACTAGTAGTGCAACATTGACTAGCCAGAGTGTTATAAAGGGGTTTGTTGTGAAATAGCCAGGTCTTTAGAAGTTTCCGAAATGAAGATTAATTTTTGGTTGTCCGCAATGTATGGGGGAGGGAGTTCCATGGTTTGGCCACAAAAGGACCGCCCTCCACTTCTCGCCCTTCTAAAGGTGGGAACTACTGCCCGTCAGGCATTGGGGGGATCAGAGAGTCCGGACCTGGTCCCCTCTAGATGTGGTCCGCTTGTACTCTTTCATATGATATCATCTGCAGCCCTCTGTGTCAAGTTCAGCCCAAAGGGGCTATCTAGATTCGACGTGTCAGGATCTTCACTAGAACGTCCTGAACCCTATCGCCCTAAAACTGATGATCTGGTAGGCCTGAAAGCTTGTTGCAGGACATCTACCACCACCTGCGCTCTGGCCTCAGCAGCTTCCTCCTGTGTGGGGCGCTGACCGCGACGCCTCTGTGGGCGACAGCGCTCCCACAGTCGAGCCTCAGTGCACTGTACCAGGGATATACTCATACCCTTTGTCTGTAGCCAGTCCCATGCTTCCGAAGGAGTGGCAAAAAAGAGGACTATGTCATTGTCAGTAACCGAGTTTAGCCCGGAACCTCAGAGCATAGCTGATATTCAACTTCCATAGTTGTTGCCTAATTTCGGTGTAGTTGGACCGCTGGCGCTGAACTGCAGTGGGGTAGTCTTGATATTGACCTCCTGTCCGCCCCTGGACCAGGGGTTCTTAGAGCGGGCCACTTGCAGTAGAAGATCTCTGTCTCTGAAGTTAAATAGGCAAGCTAAGATTGGGAGTGGGTACATCCCCAGCGGGGAGGGCGGCCCAGCCCTCTGTAAGCTCTCTCGACAGAAATGTTTTTTAAAATCTTACCTTGCAGCACTACTTGCGTAAGCCAGTCTTCTATGAACAGTTCAGTGCGTGCTGCTTTCCTCATGTTCAGGTACCCCTACTATTCTCACGTTGCTGCACCTTGAATGCCTTTCAGCATACTCTGCATGAAGATGGCGGGTATCGATCTCTTTCTGCAACTCCCTTACTTGGGTTTTCAGTGCCTGCACCATTGGTCTAATTGCGGTGAGTGTAGATTCTGTGTCATCCACACTGTCTGTCAGTTTTTTGTGGTCTGCCCTCAGGAGAATAACATCTAAGTTGAAAGAGTCCATTTTGGCTACCAGTGAGGTATTGGCTTCTCGTACGGCCTGCAGGATACTATTAAACTTGCCGGAGTGCAAATCCAGTTTTGATTCCATTTCACTGAGCACTGCGTCTTTCAGTGGGGGGGAGGGGGGCTGCGTTATCCCAGGCTTTGCATCCTGCGTTGGTTTGGACTGCTTGGTTTTACCCATTTTGTCAGCTGATCCCTTCAATGGGTACAGGTTCTGCGGGGGTACTCTTGTGCTAGTCATGAGTATCTCTGTGAGGGGGAAAGAAGGGCCCTCTTAGGCCTGATGGATGTCCCAGGGCACAGCAAGGTCCACCGTTCTCTTCTGCTGGTCTCCAGCACTCTGCCCCACCCCCATCCTCCCCTCCCGGTTGCCGCAGGATCACTCATAGCTTGAGCCTGCTGTCCCACTGGCCCCCGCAGCCACAGGGCGTGACTTTGCTCCATTTGTTGTATGCCTAAGTCTCTGGCGCACAGGGCCTACTGCCAGCCACTATGGCGCAATGTCCACTGTCTCGGGCGGGGTCGAGCACCCACGACAGGTTGTGGTCGCAGGGGGCCCATGCAACTCCTTTCCTTATGCTGCTTGTCACCCCGGCTACTCCTTGGCACCGAACCCGTTCAACACTTATTTAGTCCAGAAAAACCCAGCCGGGTCAGTCGCCCTCACAAAATACCTTCACTTGCCTCCTGGGTCCTTAGGGCCAACTGCTTCCTTTCACCATGCGCGGATGTGGCTAGCCATCACAGCAACTCTGGCTGCCTTGGGGTGCGAAGGTCTTTCAGGCCCCCGAGGCGGCTCCGCATCGCAAGGCCATCCCCAGGTACTGTGCTCCGTCTCTGCCATCCCCTTGAGCAACAATGCCCTCAGGTGTGGGTAGAGACAATTCACCCGTCGCAAACTCAGCCCGGGAGTCCCCCCTGCCATAGTATTTCAGTAGTACGACACCTCAGGTCCCTCTGCATCTCCAGCTAGTCGCTTGGGTCCAACTCTTTGGCGCCACTACGGGCAATAGGAGGATTCATTTCCGGGCACCGCCATGCCCACAGTAGCCACACACACTTACCGGGCAGCCAACCAAGGGATGGTTGGTGGCATGCAGGATTAGTGAACGGAGACAGGTAGGCCGCACCGGAGCTCATCACGGCACGTCCGCCCGAGCCTCCATCTTGGCCATGCCCCGAAATCAACTGTCTTTGAAAACATCAAATTCTTTCATAAAGGACTATCTTAAATCTGATCTGGTATGAATGAGTACACTCTAAACTCAGAGATGTTTTAAGGCATGAGCAAAGTGGACTCTGGCCCAGGGTCCAAGACTTTTATGGGGACCCTGACAGAGCAAGCCCTGTTCTGCAGTCTTGCCCTGATGACCTAAATATTTTTTTTTTTTTTTTTTATATAATTCTTTTTATTAAACAAGTAGCTGGTCACAACTTTAGACATTAACATACTTGAATGATACCGTTATGCAGACATGACAGTAAACATTTTTTGTAGCACCTTTACATTAACACATGATGAGTTATTATAGTTACGGTGACGTTGGATCGTCTTGGGAAGGAAGGACAGGAGGCTCACATATATACCCACAATATGCATTCCATTTGTCCCAGATAGCAATCCATTTTTTAGGGCAGCCTCGTGCAACGACCTAAATAATTCTTAAACAGATTGTTTTAAATACTGTTTTCCTTTCATTTACTTTTAATAATGTGGGTGAAGTTTGAGAGTCTATTAGAGATATTGTGTAGAGAACGTTGCATTTGTTTCGTGCAACATCCATAACAAATGTTCTTTTAGTTCACAAAAGGACATCACATATTCATATGTTACAGAAACTATCTGCAGTATTATTAGTGAGCTGCTGCTGTGGTACAGTATTGAAAACACACCTCACAATCCCTAAATATTAAATGTAAACACATTTACAATATGGCCCCCTTGCCTGTGCACTGTCAGTGACCTGACCAAAAAGGGCACAAAAGAGCTAAAACTGGATCAGAAATTCAAAGCTGTTCCGAACAGGGGCCAAATGCAAAAAGTACGTTTGGGCCAGGGTCCCTAAAATCCTTAAGATGTTTCTGTCTAATCTGTGTCCAGTTTTTGGTTTTCATGATTGTTCGAGTCTTAGGAACACTTTTGGATTCTTTGAACGTTTTTGCTTTTGGTAGATCCAGTTTTTGGCTTGGGTGACTTTTTTTTTTTTTTTATATCTTTTTTATTGGTTACACGACTTATGATGCCATCACAAAAGACAGTACATTACAAATACATAAAAGGTTCCAGTTTCACACCATATCTGAATTCTCTAGTGTCCATGTCCAACTCCCTCGTAATCGCCACTAATCATTTCCCCGGTTTTTATCACCATGTTATTTCATCTGTCGTCTGACAAAGGATCTCCCGGTGGCGGCGTGCAAACATTTCCCCTAAATTTGTTCCACCCTCCCCACACCCGCTCCCATTTTTTAGGACACCCCCTATTTACATATACTGCTTTTTCAGCCACCATTGCCCAATCCATGTCCGTACACCATTCTGCATAGGTTGGTGTTGCCTGTGTCCCCCAGTATTTGGCTATATTGCGCTTCGCTATCATCATGCCCAGCGTGGCCCAATCTTGGGCCCTGCGATTGAGATCTGTGGCTTCCCAAATGTTTAGGCGACATTGCTTGGGCTCTGACAGTACCGGAGCTCCGCCTACTTGCGCTATTGTGGCCATGACAGTTTTCCAGTACACTTGAATCCGCGGGCATTCCCATATTGTATGATAGAAGGTACCCACGTCTCCGCAGTTACGCAGACAGAGCTGAGTATCTGCTCTGCCTATTTTGGCTAGTACTACCCTGGACAAATATGTTCTATGGAGCACCTTGAGCTGTATCAATTGTAGTCTGGCGGAGACTGCCACTTCTCGTGGTGATTCGAGGGCCTCTTGCCAATCAGTGTCATTTAATTCTCCAATATCAACCTGCCATTGTTCACGGAGAGTGTGTGTGGGGTCTGGCTGGTTGTTGATTATTTTTCGGTAGGTTAATGATATGGCTCGTTTATCAATGCGATCTGTTAACAGCCTATCCTCCATTGGGGAGGCTTCCGGGAGGGTCGTGCCCGGTTTAATGGTGGTCTCAAGTGCGTGTTTAATTTGAAGATATCGAAACTGCTCCGGGGAGGCCATGTCATATTTGTCTTGCAGTTGTGTGAATGTGATGACTTTCCCCTTGATCCAGAGGTCGCCTACATTTGATATTCCTATCAAATCCCACTGTCGGAAGCCTTTACATCTGCTCAGTCTCCCCAGCTTTCCAGTCTCCCAGAGTGAAGTGAGTTGCGTTCTAGTACCTTCCCAGCCTAGTTTCTTAAGGACTGTATACCAGAAATGGACTGTATGTGCAGTAGGTCCCGTGAGGTCAGCCCTGCGAGCTTTAATATAGAGGGCCCTCATGACCCCTCCCTCCCCCAGGACCTGCCTATCCATATGAAATGCGGGTTCTGTCTGGGGGGGGTGTAGCCATTGGTCAATTACGATAAGTTGGGCGGCCCAGTAGTATGTTTGTATATTCGGGAGTGCTATGCCCCCATCATACCAGCCTTTAACCAACTTATTTATGGCTATTCGAGCAGGTTTACCATCCCACAGGATGCTGCGTATTTCCGTTTCTATCGCTTTAAAATATGATGTCGGGACTGGAAACGGAGTGTTTTGTAGCGCATAAAGAAATCTAGTGCCATCATTTTGAAGAGTGCAGCTTTCCCTAACAGGGTCAACGGTAAGGATTGCCAATGTTTTGCGTCTCGACGTAGCCTTTTTATGGGCTCTTGGAGATTTTGATTCATGAATTCATCTGGGTCTACTGTAATGTAAATACCGAGGTAGCGGAAGCCGTTCGTCACCACTCTTATCTCACAGCCCCTGGGCATGATCGGGAAGGGGGGCATTCAGTATAAATAGAACCGATTTATTCCAGTTAATTGTGTAGCCGGAGTATCTCCCATGATTCACAGATGTCGAGTATTCTGGTTAACGATCGTCTCGGGGATGCCATATAAAGGAGGACATCATCAGCGTAGAGGGATATTCGGTCTTCCCACTCCTCCGTCCACCGGAGTCCACGTATTACAGGGTCTTTTCTCATCCAAGCTGCCAATGGTTCCAGTATAAGGGCAAAGAGGAGTGGGGGCAGGCGGCAGCCCTGTTGCGTTCCTCGCACTAGGGGGAATGCATTGGATATTCTCCCATTAATCACTACTTGCGCCAGCGGTTTTGTATACAGCAGTCGAATCCAGGATTGAAACTTGGGCCCAAACCCCATATGTTCCAGGACAGCAAAAAGGTATGGCCATTCGACCGTATCGAATGCCATACGCGCATCGAAGGAGAGGATTGCAGCGTCTTCCTGAATCGTATGTCTGCGACTCAGCACACCATGGAGGCGCCGCAAGTTAAGTGCAGTGTTTCTGCCTGGCATAAATCCAGACTGATCCGGATGTACCAATTTAGTAAGGTGGGGAGTCAGCCTAGTGGCCAGCGCCTTGGCCAAAATCTTGGCCTCTGCGTTTAGCAACGAGATAGGGCGATAAGATGCACATTCATGGGCCGGTT
The DNA here is from genome assembly GCA_963921515.1 of Calotriton arnoldi. Classification (NCBI taxonomy): domain Eukaryota; kingdom Metazoa; phylum Chordata; class Amphibia; order Caudata; family Salamandridae; genus Calotriton; species Calotriton arnoldi. The sequence goes on from CAWUFW010014610.1 coordinate 284,738, forward strand.
TCCCTGGCTTGCGAATGGCCACTATTATCGCTACCCGCTGGTCTCCGGGAAGCTCTCCTAACTCTAGGCTGGCCTCGTACATTTTCAATAAATACGGAGATAGTTTAGTCGCTACTTTTTTATAAAGCTCAATGGGGATACCATTCGGCCCTGAGGCCTTCCCAGATTGTATGCTGCCTATAGCTGCTACTATTTCATCCGCTGTGAATTCTGCCTCTAGTGATTGGGTTTCGTCTGATGTGAGTCTCGTAATGTGGATATCTCTAAGAAATTCTGTAGCGTCACCGTGGCCACAGGAGTGTAAACTGTCTTGTAGTGTAGCGCAAATGCGTCCACTATCTGTTGTGGATCCTTGATGATCTCTCCTTTATCACTATGAAGTTCTGCAACCCATCGGTCTGCCTGCTCCCGTCTATCTAGCCATGCCAAAAGTTTGCCTGCTTTATCTCCCACCTCGTATACTTTATGCCGTGTAGCCGTTAATTTAGTTTTGGCTCCCTCCCACGTGTTCCTTATACTCCTGCTTTTTTGTATTGAGACGATTCGTGTTGTGCTCTGAGGGATCCTTGGAATGTTCGGTTTCTAGTTGGCGTACTTCCTGCTCCAAGGCTTCTGTGGTTTTTGTCTTTTCCTTATTATGGCCTGCAATAAGGGAGATTGCCTGTCCTCTAATGACTGATTTATAAGCTTCCCATAATACCACGGGAGAGGATACAGAGTGTTCGTCGTCTTTAAAGTATTGCTGGGTGGTTATAATCAAGCCTTTCTGTATTTTGGGGCTCTTTAAATATCCCGGGTGAATCGGAAATATACGGAGTTGGGGTGCGACAGGAAGAGTATAATGGATAAGGAGTGGGGAGTGGTCCGAAATTCCCCTGGCTAGGTGACTTGCCTCACTAAATTTCCCCAGGCTACCTGCTAGTGTAAATACATAGTCTATCCTAGACAGACTATTATGAGCGCCTGAGTGAAATGTATATTGCTGTGTCGTGGGAAATTGGGAACGCCACACATCCACTAAGCCCAGTGCTTCGAGAAAGTCAGCCAACCGGGACTGCATGCGATGTTGCTGTCTAGGGGGCATTCGATCCATGGCATCATCTAGTACAGCATTAAAGTCGCCCCCTACTATGAGATCACCTTCGGGGACTTTGAGAAGGAATGTACTCAGTGCCGGCAACGCTATCGAGTGGAGTGCTGGGGGGATGTACACCGTTACTATATTAATTATACGTCCCTCCCATTGAGCGGATATGGCCGCAAATCGCCCCTGATCGTCTGTCCATGTTTGTTGAACAATGAGTGGGAACTGTTTCCTGACCAGGATCCCCACCCCCCGTGAGCCTGTTGTAAACCCTGAATGTGCCACCAGGCGAAAGCCCCAACTGTCAAGGGCCTTACATGTTGTTCCCACCAAATGAGTCTCTTGGAGTAGGGCTACTGCTGGCGCCTGCTGTTTAAGATATTGTAGTATAAGCCCGCCTCTTTAGTTGTCTCTTAGCCATTCACATTCCACGTAATGAGTGGTAGGTTTTGGCCCCTCAGAGAGTGCATCTGTGGTGTAGGTGTTGCGTGACTAACCAGCGTCGCCGAGTGAGCCATTTGGTCTGCCCATGCGGGTATGTTGGACAGGATTTCGAATGTGGAACCATAAGCGAGATTCATTCAGTCGTGTCATAAACTGTGTTAAACAAAAACAATAACATAAACTATAACTATATGTCCCCATCACCCACCCTTCCCCCCTCCCTGCCTCCCTGCATGACGGATCCAGAACTACCCGCCTCCCCAACAGTGCAGAGCGCCTGTTACCCATTCCCTGATACCTCAGTGGGGGGAGCTTTTCCAGAGTCCCTACACGTCCCCCCTCTTGTCTTTATCGTAGTAAGTCGTCGATGTCGTACCTATTACCGCCGTGATGTGTGGTTGAAGAAATCAGTAGTGTCCATGAGTCCACACATTAGTTCAAGTTCGGTTCTGTTGGCAACTCTGGCACATCGCCGGGGTCGTACATGGCCGGGCTGCGGCAGTCACTTCCAGGCTGTGCCTTTATTGGGTCAGTTCTATCATATTATCGCCTCATGGGAGTATTCGTCGTGGCTGAGGCTCGTCATAACTTTCCTCTGCGCCTCAAAATGGGAGAACCTTCACTCTGACCCATCCGGGTCTCCTGTTGCACTCACTTGCGTTGTCTCCTCCGTTGCTGCCAAAGTCGTCGCCAATGGGTGCCTGTTCTGTTTTTTCCCACCGAGTATCCTGGGATTTCCGACTCGACGCCATCCTTTGAGCCATTCCTGGGCCTCCCCCGGAGTTGTGAAGAACCACACCTTCCCCTCTGCTTCCACTCTTAGCCGAGCGGGAAAGAGCATGGAATACTTAAGCTCGCGGTCCCGGAGTTCTTTCTTCACCTCGAAGAAACTGCGCCTGTGCTTTGTTACCGCGGCGGTGTAGTCCGGGAAAAAGGTTATAGTGCTATGCTCAAAGCGCAGTGCTGGGGCTGCTCGGGCCGTTTGGAGAATTACATCACGGTCTCGAAAGTTAAAGATCCGGGCCAATATGGGTCTCGGAGGGGCTCCCGGTTTAGGCCTGCCACCTGGCACGCGATGTGCTCTCTCCACCGAGAAGTAGTGCGATAGACCTCTTGGTTGTAGGTGTTTCTGAATGAGTTCCTCTACGAATATATCGGTGGCCTGCCCCTCCGCCTTCTCCGGTACGCCAATAATTCTAACATTATTGCGCCGTGAGTTGCCTTCGTAGTCATCCAGTTTTGCAGCCATCCCTTTACTTTCTGATTGCAGCTGTTGCACCTGACATTTAAGGATATCTGTTTCATCGCGGAGGGTCGCTGTATTTGTTTCTACCTCTTTCACCCTCGCATTCATATTCTTGAGGTCTGCTCGAATCAACGAGATTTTGGCGGAAACTGTGCCTATACGTGACTCTAGGGACGTGTGCACGTTGTTCAATGTGGCCATAATGTCTTGCAGGGTTACTTCCTTTGCCGCTGCTGCTGTGCGATCTGTAGGCTTTGTGGTTGTGTGGTCCATCATCTCTGACTGCTCTTTAGCCCAGGCGTACTTGTCCAGTTTTGTCTGATGGGAAGTACGTTGACCTCTTCCCCCCGACATTCCGGGCCTTGTGCTGCGCAGTGGAAAGTTCGTCGGTAACAGTACTTGCCGCTGCCTGCCTGTGCGGTACGTCACCACACGCGGCCTTTCGGCTTTCCTGTACTCAATTGATGGTTCACTTACTTATACACCTAGGAGGATGGTGGTGGAAGACTGCGCACTACTCCTTTGACGCCCACAGCCTCGGATGTTCGGGTACTTCTAGACTGTGGAGGATCCGCCGCAGTGTAAGTTCCTGTTTGATCTAAATGAGTTGGTTGCGTAACTGTGCCCCTGCGCAGTAGTGCCCACTCCGTGCCGTACACCGCAACTTGCCAGGGTGTATCATTAATAGCTGGGTATGCCTCTGGGGAACAGCTTGTGTCTGAGGGCAAAAACTCGTTTGTTGGTCTACCACCACTGCTAGTGTTTACTCTGGGCCGGGTTGTCTCCTTTCGTTTTCTCCGTTGTTTCTCCACAGTGGTGCCCCACACCAAACTATGTATTAGTGACGTAAATGCCACCGGCCCACTCTGCTGAGGACCGCTGAGTCTCCCGGGGCACTGCGAGACGTGTCTTCCTCACAGCCGCCCCAGCTCCATGCCTGCTGTTCTTCCTTCGCCTTCTAGCCCTTTCTTGGGACGCATGGACGGTGGAGCACCTACTTTGGGTCCCAGTGAGGTCTCATCACCTCAGCCTCTCCACTACAGTGCCTCGGGTCTGTCAGGAGCCGCACCTGTGCGAGCGGCGCCCGCCCATGCGCCGATGCTGCACCTTGCGGTAGGGAACTGGCTGGCCGCTCCCAGTTACCTCTCGGGGAGAGCCCGTCGATCCGGCTCACCGGCCAGTCCGCTACTTGAGGCCCCGGCTCCCGGTCTTAGAGTAGGCCGCGCTTGCGCACTGGTGCGTATCCGGCCGTCCATCCCTCGATTTTGGAGTGCGGTTGGTTCAACCTGTCCCCGGCCGGTTCCGATTCCTTCTCCACCAGTTTGCAGGTCTCGCTGGCGAATTAATGAGCGGATTTGCGGGGGGATCGTCTGGGGATATCCGGAGCTGCTCTAGGCGGCGGCCATTTCCTTCGGCTGCCGACCACGCCCCCTGGGTGACTGTTTTTGATTCTTAAGTTCAATTTTTGGCTTTGATGATTGTTCTTGCACCTTAGTTCAGATTTTGGCTTGGTGGCTGGTGTTTAGTTTTTGACTTTGGTGGCTGTACTTGTGGTTTATGTTCAGTTGCTTGCTTTGCTGACTGTTTTTGCATCTTATGTTTAGTTTTTGTCTGGTGACTGTTCTTGTGGCTTACTTTCAGTTGTTGACTTTTGTGACTTTTCTTGTATCTCGAGCCCAATTTTTATATTTGGCAAATGTTTTTGTGTCTCAGGTCCAATTTTTGTCTTTGGTGCCTTTACTTGTAACTTTGCTTTGTGCAATTTGAAAAAAGGAAATTTTATGGTTACCGGATACTAATGACATGTGGATGTTTCACTGGTTTTTGGTGCCCATTAATGCAACGAACACCAAATATTTTTGCAGAAATTGAGGCCTCTGATGGCACAGTCTGAGATAGTAGCAACTGGTTTTGGATTTTTGTATTCATGTATACTTACCAGTGTGTGATCTGACATGGAACTACGCATTTTTCCATTTTTGTATAGCATAGGTCAGTTCCTCAATAGACTTATTAAACCCAGGATGTAATTTGATTAGAAAATGCTTTGTCCCAACCAGCATACCTTGCTCTGATAGCCTTTGGGTTGAGCCAATTGGTCGTCTTCCAGTCTCTCCTCCATTAAAGCATTTTGCTGATTGTGTGACATATTCTCCATTACCTGTGGCTTTGCCTTACACCAGCATTTTGTCTGCACAATTATACTGGGGACCTTCACGACAGAGGGGAAGCAATCTTTATTGTGTATTCCATAAATTGAATTATTTCTTGGCACTTGAAGTGTGGTATCATTTTTTTAACTATTTAGTGGTACCCAGTGACTTCCGCACACTCAGTGTTAAGAGACATATTACCAATCAAAAGACAGAATTTGAGGTCAAAAGTACATGCACACCCTCCCTGCGTCTTTGCATTCCCCTCCACCTCCAATCGGTTGTGATTAATAATGTCCTTTGTATAGGAACGGCCAAGGTGAGGCCATCTAGGTCTGTAAACAAGTGTTGACACGCCTGTGAGGTCCCCATCGCTTTAGAATTGCTGCTTGGCACGATGTACCTGGTGTGTATCTAAAGTATGGATGTGTCCAGAGGTTATTTATGTGGGGTATGGATGTAGTGGGATCCTATTTCGGTTAACTTAGCCATTCAGGTAGAGAGGCTGAATTTGCTAAAACGTCTGCTCCTTTATATTTACTCTTACATTAAGAGCAGATTTCTGACCATTTAGGAATTCCAGAGGTAAGCCAGAGTTTCTATACTAGTTGTAGATTCCAGTAGTTCTCCAGAGCATAAAATGTACAAATGCACAATTACCACTTATTCCCGTACTTGCCTACATGTGTGCAAATGTACATTATCACTTGTAATTTAAAGCATTTTTAGTGGGCAGCATCCATTTAATTTCCTGTATTTAAATAGCTTTATAATTTGTATGTACTTTTGCAAATGAAGAGTCACAGTGTGTCTGGTGCTGTATATCCAGGTGTAAAAACACGAGAGTGACCCCTCAATACCAAGAGCCAGGGTACTGTAATCAATTTCTCAAAAAAAACTACTCTTGGCGAACAAATATCCAACTTTTTCATACACTATTCTCCAACCATTCACAGCATGCCACTTCACCAGTCTAGAAAGGGAAAACCAAAGCAAATGCATGTATACATCAAATTTAATTTAAAACATCATAAGAATGTACATCAAATCACATAAAAAATTGATAAAACCTGGTCGTACAATGATTTTACACATTAAAAAGATCAAAGAGAGATATAATCAAAAGACATATATATCTGTCATTAACAGTGGTTATTCCGAAAGAATCAATAACAGTATTGGCGACATTCAATTTTTTACAGTCAATACTTTGTTCCTCGGATGCAACCCCACAGACAAACGTCGATGCGTTTCGGTGGTATAAGAGCAGAATAAAACCACCTTCTTCAGGTCAATGTGTTATCTACCCCTCTTTTATGAACAACCTCTAAAATCAAGGTGACGTTCACTTTTGCAATCGTGTACTTGATGAATCAGCCGTTGCCCTAATTAAAACCAATAGTAATATAGGTCCATAAGAATTCCTTGTACATCCCTTTTCCAATTGGGGAGTAATAGGCAGATCCGCAGTATCGACCTAGTTAAAAACCATATGTTGAGTCCGTAGGGATTAAGTTACTCCAAACCCCACCTGACCAGGTGTGGGAATATTAAAATCAATGAGGTACCGCTGTATAGTCGGTCCTTCTGTTAGGAGATTAAATGTAAAGACTCATTTGTTGTTAATGTTCATAAAATAGTTTCTCCATCCAGACGGAACTCAAACGTGACCGTTATAATATTCTTTCCGTGGACGCCACGTAGTATCCCGGCATCCGTATTTGAAGAGGTGGATTAGAGTAAACTAACTTTCCAGCGTTGATTGTCACGCGGAGTATATCCACAGTCCACGGAAAGAATATTATAACGGTCACGTTTGAGTTCCGTTTGGATGGGGAAACTATTTCATGAACATTAAGAAATGAGTCTTTACATTTAATCTCCTAACAGAAGGACCGACTATACAGCGGTACCTCATTGATTTTAATATTCCCACACCTGGTCAGGTGGGGTTTGGAGTAACTTAATCCCTACGGACTCAACATATGGTTTTTAACTAAGTCTATACTGAGGATCTGCCTATTACTCCCCAATTGGAAAAGGGATGTACAAGGAAATCTTATGGACCTATATTACTATTGGTTTTAATTAGGGCAAACGGCTGATTCATCAAGTACACGATTGCAAAAGTGAACGTCACCTTGATTTTAGAGGTTGTTCATAAAAGAGGGGTAGATAACACATTGTCCTGTAGAAGTTGGTTTTATTCTGCTCTTATACCACCGAAACGCGTCAATGTTTGTCTGTGGGGTTGCATCCGAGGAACAAAGTATTGACTGTAATAAATTGAATGTCGCCAATACTGTTATTGATTCTTTCGGAATAACCACTGTTAATGACAAATATATGTCTTTTGATTATATCTGTCTTTGATGTTTTTTAATGTATAAAATCATTGTACGACCAGGTTTTCTCAATTTTTTTATGTGATTTGATGTACATTCTTATGATGTTTTAAATTAAATTTGATGTATACATGCATTTGCTTTGGTTTTCCCTTTCTAGACTGGTGAAGTGGCATGCTGTGAATGGTTGGAGGATAGTGTATGAAAAAGTTGGATATTTGTTCGCCAAGAGTAGTTTTTTTTTAGAAGCTGTATATCCAGGGTCACTGGAATTATGCGATTCTGTGGCCGTGAATATTTTTAGCATGATTAATAATTTGCCGCATTTGCCTCATCATCTGCTACATAAGGTGCATCAGATTTCAGAAATAAAATGCTTCTAGCTCCAACAGTTCAAAAGTTACTAAAATCGTTGCACAATGTGTTTACGCGCTGTAGAAGACCCTTCACAAAAGGTTAACTGGTCACCTGTCAGTTGCTTATTTGTTTAAGCTGTTACTAATGAGGTGAAATCTTTGCCCAGCCCCTATTACCATGGGAAAAAATGACAAACGTATTAAGTAATAATGTCAAACAATGTGCAGCGCATCATGACACATAATCTAGCTTTTCTTGCCACAATAACATAGTCAACCCTGTAGCATAATTTGGTGCTCCCCGGGCGCATAATTCCAGCGGCCCTGTGTAAAGTAGACTAAATTCATTTTAGGGTTATAAACTGAGGCCATTCCGCTTTCAGCGCAGTGATAATAAGTACTATATAGTCATCCATTCTTTCAATGCTTGTGCTTACTGTCCACACCAAGAACACCTGTGGGGGAATACCGTGTGAATAGTTTGTTAATATCATGCAGATTTCATGCAAAATCATGGCAATGGGATTGTTGATCAAGAGTCTGAACATCTCATTCAATTCATTGGCTTGTTTCAGGCCGCAGCCTGCGCAGGTCAGGGATACATTTTGGTTGTGGCTATGCCTGTGTGCGCTCTGTTTATATTTGTGAGCGCGCAGAGAGTGCTGTGTGATACTCTCCCCCCACCCGCCTCGCACGGCTATCTCTGTCCACATTTTCCATACCTGTTGTTCAGCTCAGATTCCTGGTGACCACCTTGCGACCCCCTCTGACCCGCTGCCACCGGAATAGCCGTGTGTTTGTGATGGGTTTCCACGGCGCCGAGGCATGCGGCGCTATAAATACCGGGTGTCCTACCGCCACGTGGTGCCCGGCCTCGCAGGGGGGCGGCCATGTTTATTTTTACCTCGCTGGGAAAGACGCGTCACGCGCCGAGAGCGGCGGCGCGGGACACGTCATGCGTGAAACCGTGGGACGTCGCGCACGTGGGGCTTGGTTGCCACTACCAGAGTAAAACTCCGAGTGTTGTGTTTATGTTTTAAGAGTCTCCAAGAGCGCGGAAAAGGTACCTAAACAGAGCTTTATATAAAATCGATCGTGTGAAATGACCGGCCTTTCATTCTTTGTTTAGTTTCATTATCCACCAGGCAGGGCTTTAAGTGGGATGAAAAAACTGGGGGGGGTCTCAAAGGGGCGTGGCCAATGTAATTAAGGGCGCGGCTTAAAAACACCTAAGCTATATGATGCAACAAGTAACATCATACCTACAAGTCAGGACTGTTGGCTTTGTCAATGGTTGTTAGTTGCATAAGATAAATAAGCAGCAACTATGGCTTGCATATAATATTGAAAAAGCTTCCACTTAAAGACCTAGTGACATCACAATGTTGCTGCTCTTGAGTTTCAATAAGAGAAGGGAAGTCCAGAGAGAAAATGACTCTCTTTAAAGGATTTCCCTTCCCCTACAACGCTCGCCTGGCATGACGTCATGCCGTAACTTCTCCACTAGTGAGAAGTGAGCAGTGTGAGCACACATACATCATGTGCCTGCTGTCACTGCAGTCCGGAAAAAAACGGACCACCTGTGCTAGGGCACAAAACAGAGCCCGACAGAGACCCGTTTCGAAGCCTCCTTAAAAAACTGCCGGTGCTCAGCACCGGTGAGACCCGGCCCACTTAAAGCCCTGCCACCAGGGATTATTAAGGCAGGCCTAGAACACAGTTTAGAGTGCTTTAGTGCTTTCTTCTTATTTTTACTGTTTAAAATATGTATTGATAAAGGGAAAAAATAACAGCTTTAGGTGATTTTTTTGTACCAACTGGGACATTAAAATACTGGTATTGCCGATAAGAAGAAGCAGAAAACTAAAAATAAATGGTGGCTACATTAGTGTGTGCAATGCAGCCTCTGTGCAAGGCAGGTGTCTGTCAGGTTGGGGCTGCTGATATATATTACTAATAATGAAACCATCTTCAACTATTCATGTAGCTGAATCAAAAGATAATGTAACTGTGATAGGACAGGCCGAACTTCTTAAATCCCGGCCTCTCTCTCCCATCAGAACATGAATAGCCCCATACTTAAAACTGGTACTGCCATTAACCCTCCTCGTTTACATATTAAAGACTCTACACAGTATGTGGGAGGTTTTTAACAGATGTCAACCACTTTACAAATTATGAAAGCTTAATATTTGTGTGACTGACACACAGTAGCTCAATTATACATATATTAATACCGTAAGTGCCACAGCCGCCTTACATGTATAAAGGCCCCCTGGAATTAATGTGGCAGGGGAGGGCCAAATTATGCCGCAGGGTTGCGAAAATTATGCGCCAAGAAAAGGAAAATTATGTGGCGCACTGCAGTGCAGTATTACTTCATTGTTTTGTCATTTTTAAACTTGTGAACACAGCGTGGACATTGGTGGCACCTCATTAGTACCAGTTTCACACCCAAATATAGCAATAAGCAACAGAAAGGTGACCAGTCAACCTTCCCAAGGGGCTTCCACTGCACAGCAATACATGTCACTGCAATTTTAGTAACTTTTGAACCGTTTGAGCTAGAATATTTTTTCGGTTAAATTCTACAGATTATGCAGCAGATGATGGATTATGTGGCAAACGCGACAAATCTATAATTATGCTAGAAAAACTGTGGCTGCATAATCATATATTTCTAGTGGCCCTGCAGCTATACTTAAATTCTTAATTGCAAAGAGGGTGATCCAATCCCTGCTCGGTAGTGTGAGAGGATGGTTAGCTAGCAAAAATCCTGCCAACTTTGTTGCCCTCAGGTCATTATTACACAACTCAGTGGTTGTTATTTTATAGACATTAGAAGGATGATGCCCTGATTTGGCCTGCAAGGATTTAGACTTGTGACTTGCAAGTCGCCCACAGACCTCTAATGGAATTACATTATCCCATGGCGCTATTGTACATGTTGAAAAAAACATAAATCCCTTCTTCCCCATAATGTGATGAACACCATATAGTATTTTTTAAACCTGCAGGAATCCAGAACTCTTCTGACACACTCAAGAATACACAGCCTTCTGTAATGAATAAATGCAAAGAATTCCAAAAATGACCTCACATACTCTTGACCTTTGATCACAAGGCTGATAACTTGTCCCACCATGAGCCCCCTCAACATCTATTAGTAAAAAAGACTAACGCAGAACAGTTCTCTTTCTTTTGCTGCTACTAAAGTCCTGAACCATGAGACCAAGCATAGAAAGGGCTGGGCCAGGGGTAGCGTAGGGCAAGTCAAGCTGTAGCCGATGCAGCTCCTGGCTACCACTAATTGACACCCATGCCAACAGTCTGCTTTAATGCCATTACCATATACCATATAATGCTTTTCATTGTTCTTTCCTTTGTCCTGTTGCACAGCCATGACTGGCACCTTACACTATGTTCACGGGATGCAATGAGTAGTGGGTCGTAATACAGAGAGGTGTGAACAGATGTAGGTTTAGATATAAGGTTTACCTTATTACAGTGACAATGGGGTGTTTACAGGCTGCCATCTCTGAGGTAAAAAATATACTTTTGCCCTGTGGTAATGTGTGCATTATAGGTGTAATTGGTACAGTTTAGATAGCTGATGGTTGATTGCCAGTGTGTAAGTTTGAAATCTACAGGGAAAAGTGTGACTAGCCTGTCTGCAGTCTCTGCTTGACAAAGAGATCCCTGCTTCCCCAGTCTCTGGGAGAAGTTTCTCGGGTGTTTGTGGTCTGTAAAGTTAAATGGTATGAAAGATTCCAGAACAGAAAGGTATCCTCCCCACCTCTTGCTACGAATACCAGTGCTTAATTTGAGCTGGTGGTTTCCGGTGCTTGGCGTGCACTTAATTGTCAACACTGGCGCTTGTGACAGTCTGCCACAAGGTGGCGATGTCTGGCTAATTTAGAGATGACCATAACAACAGGCAATTATTAATGCAATATACATAAAAAATGACTATTACCTGCCTCCCAAGCCGGCCTTATAGCTTTGGAGGCCTGAAATAGTCTGAATTGTCACACTTGTAGGAGTGTGATGGTTAGTAGTCGTGTTATTATTATTGGCAGCACTGGCAGGGGCAATGGGTGGTGCAAACTGCAGTGGCCTCCTGACGAGAGCCCTGGCACTTATTATTATTTTTTTTTTACAAATTAAGCACTGATGAATACCATTGCTGCAACCAGGAGTCCTTTGGGTTGGAACGAGTGCAGAAGTATCCTTTGGCGAACTTGCCCCTCTGCCACCACTTCTTTGTTGGAATATCCTTGGAGGAAAAAAGGAGGGAGGGGACTTTAGGAGCTGTCAAACCTCCTCCACTGAGGAGGGATGGTCAGTGTAGAACATACCAACTACTTACCTGTTATTCCTTCATCACATATTCGCTTAATGCTGGTTCTTTGGCTCCTATTAAAGAGTCCATCCTTGATAAAAGGGTTTAAAAAATTCTGTATGGTTCACTTGCTTCCTACCACTGTTCCTTTTAATACTGAGTTTTGACCACTCCTACTATTGTATTATCATTTTTCCTGGGACACTGACAGAAAAAGTACTGCAGCTCTATTAAAGAGCTGACTACAAATCCCTCAGCAGACATGTCACAGGAGAAAAGCTGAGCTCTCTCCTAAATGTCCTTGTCAGCTTAGAAGACTCCTTCACTGCTCTCTTCCTCACAACAGTAATGTCTGAGCAATCAGCTGGGTGTGGCCTGTCAGCCATGTCAACATGAGAAGATGATTTGAGAAGGTCCTGGGTAGATGCCTCCCTTCACCTTCTCAACAGTTCTTGTTGCTTAGGAAAGGAGGATACCATCACAAGCCTGGGAAGGATCACAAGAGAAGGCCCTTTCCTAAAGGTTTAAGGTAGTCATGAACATCTCTTTCCCCAAGAGGACTGTTGCACCTAAGGTTCCTGTAGGATTCCAGCAAGAAGAAGATTGTTGGCGAGAAACCTCTCTGCTAGCAGCTTTGTCTGTGGACACATCAGCCCTGAAATACCAGTGTATTGTGCAAACCTGGATAGAGGTGAAATGTGACTGCTTAGTACTAAGGTAGTAGGTAGTCAGGCAAGGAAGGACAGAGGCCAATCACAAGAGAGTTTTCTATGTCAAAGTGCATTGGTACTAGAGTGCCCTTTGAGAGGTCTTCAGACGTTTCAGTGCTGGAATTTTAGTGGGTGGTTCAAACCAGGATTGAGGCCCATTGTCAGAACTCTGGCTTCAATACTGAGGTACAAGTCTGTACTGCTTTGTAAGAACTTTTCAAATGTTGCAGTTCCAAAGAACCGGCAGGATAGTTAGAGGCATATTGTTAGAGCTCTGTTGATGGGCTATCAGTTCATTTTGCAAATCATCTCAGATGTGTTGGCAATATATGTATTGGGTTTAAGTTGTGAAGTGATAATTATTGGTAAAGTCCACACATGGAAGTATTGTAATGTATTAAAATCCAATATTGTTGTGTTGTCTAACGGCTAATTTGCAGACTTTGCAACCAGTAGGCCTGGCACACCTTAGTTTAAAGTCTTTCAAATGAGGTATACTCATTAAGGCACTGCTACTTTTGTAGTGCAAGTGGTGCAAGCATATTTGCCTGCATGGACGTAGTTTATTGTATCGAGCATGCAAATCTTGCGTAGGGCACATGCACGATTCGCTACTATGGAGAAAGAGTGCTCTTAGGTGATGTACCATGTAACCTATCTATGTGTTGTTTTTGCTGATCATCTGTCAAAAATGATGCTATTTGTCTTATGTATTGTGTTTATCTTCGAGCATTCTCATGCCAAATAAATAAATGTGGCAGCCCCTGAACTATTGGAACTGTGCATTCGTTTTCCTTCAGAATTGCCTGTCAGATATATGGCTATCCCGCTGATGCGCTTGAAAAATTGCAAAGCGCTGGGTTTGCTTACCATGCTCATTCGCTCAGTGCAGTGTGGGGCTGGTAAAAGCATTATTTCCAAGGATGCTGCTGGCTCCCAGACTGGCCCTGATGTATCTGTTGGACATAATCATTGATCTATGAATTGCTAGACATACTCTAAGGCCTCATTCTTTGAATTTCTGAACATACTCACTTCTTCCATAAATGGCTGGACATACTCACTTCTCTCATGAGTGGCTGGACATACTCACTACATCTCTGAATGGCTAGAAATACTCATGTCTCCCATGATTGGCTGGACATACTCATGTGTCCCATTATTGGCTGAACATATGCACTTCTCGCATGAATGGCTGGACATACTTCTCCCAAGAATGGCTGAACATACTCATGTCTCCCATGAATGGCTGAACATACTCACTTCTCCCATGAATGGCTGGACATATGCGCTTCTCCAGTGAAGGGCTGGACATACTCACTACTCTGAATGGCAGGACATACTCGGGTCTCCCATGATTGGCTGAACATATGCACTTCTCCCATGAATGGCTGGATATACTTCTTCCATAGAATGGCAAAACATATTCATGTCTCCCTTGAATGGCTGAACATATGCACTTCTCATATGAATGTCTGGACATACTCACTTCTCACATTAACAGCTGGGCATATTCGTATAGTTACATCATATCTTTAAATAAGGTTTGAAGTATTTCAAGGCCAGCCTTCCCCTGAGACTCAAGTGAAGAGCCCAGAGATGATAGGTTGCTTTTAACTTTAAATGAGCAGTGACAGTTTTCAGTGTGGGAGAGCTTGCCTGTTTGGACTTTTAGATAGTTTGCTGACTGAGTGTGAGGTGGGGAAGAACTGTGAGGGACTTGGGAAGGGAACTGAGGGATTGGGGAGGTAGGGGCGTAGGGAAATAATGTAGTGCATGTATGGGAAGTATGACAGGAGGAAACTGAGGAGGTTATCTAAGGGAGTTTGAAAAGAAATCGGGCTAAACATGCTTTTGACTAACATCTTTGGACTTAAAACTTTGAAATAATGTTTTCAATTGCAGCATTCTTGAAAGCACCTCACTAAAACGTAAAAACCCACATTAAAAAAAATCAATTGGCTTGAAACTGTATTATACTCGAGGTCAGAGTGAGAGATCTGTACGTTTGTCACTTAAATCACTTTTCAGCACATACTAGTGAGTAGACTTGGAACAGGGGGCCCAGAGTTTATCTCATGTAGGATAGTCAGTCGTGCTGGGATCTTCTCAATCTTCTGAAAGATTTGCCCTTGAAGAGCTGGTTCAGAGTCAGTCATTTGTCATACTAGTGACTCAGGGCCTGATTCACAAAGGGCCTCCGCACTCGTGGTGAAAGCCCAGCACACATGGTGAAGGCCCTGCAGTCGTGTGGGAGTCTCCACACTCGGGAGGAATCTCTGCAATGAGATTTCTCGTTGTGGAGATTCTGCAATGAGTGTGGAGACACCCCCACAACTCATTGTGGAGATTTTACCCCGAGTGCGGAGACTCCCCCAAAGACTGCAGGGCCTCTGCCGCGAATGTGGAGGCCCTTTGTGAATCAGGCCCTCAAAGATTAGTGGTGAACACAGTCAGTGTCATTTCAGGAGCACCTCTGGAACGGCTGGGGCAGAAGACTTAGGGCCTGATTTAGATCTCGGCGGACGGGCTACTCCGTCACAAGGGTGTTGGATTTCCAATCCGCCGAAATATAAATCCCATTATATCCAATGGGATTTATATTTCCGCGGATGGTATATCTGTTACCGTTGTGACGGAGTAACCCGTCCGCCAAGATCTAAATCAGGCCCTAAGTGACTGACTTTCATAACAATATTTCAAGTGAATACTACATGTTCCCACAGCTTTCCAATCTGATGCATGTCCTGCAGATGCCAGGCTCGAGCTGGATTTATTTTGCTCAGCAAAGGTTCTCCAGTACCACCAGATGGTGCCATGAGACCTCTGCTGCAGCGCTGCATTCCCCGGATGTGATACGACTGAAATATATAAATTGCAAACTAGTGTGCTGGTGTCAGTTTTTGATACTTATTCCACTCCCTATCAAAGTGTGCAGAGAAGAACACAGAGTGTACAATTTGTTTGCAAATTATGGGATCTTGCTCATTAAGGCCTTTACTCACAGGGAAGGAGGAAGAGCAGTGAGAAATCTGCTGGAAGATATGTTTTCCACTGGGTATATTGGTGCCAAAGGCAGGTAACTGTTTCTTCTTATAGATACTTAAGCCGGGTCTGGTGGCTTAGTGGACAAATACTCCACCGTAGGGGCCTGTGTTTGGTCTCATGGTCCCAGGTTCAAATGCCAGCAGGTCCATTCAGCCTTTCATCCTTCTGAGGTCAATAACATGAGTACCATTGAGTTGGGTAACAATAAACATCTGTTATTCACCAAGATACCCTTAGGTGAATGTGCGCTTTACAAATACACGTTATGTTATACTTCTTCCACCAGATTTCTCGCCTTATTAATAAGTCCCAAAGCAATACCATTTCGGTAGGAAAGAAGTCCTGGTTCGAACAGCTAGTTTATCAGGGCAGAATACAGAGAAGTTTGGCTGGGCCGAGAGGGCCTGAAATTCACCACATTTTATTTCCACTAAAAAAACAGTCATGACCATTAATCTAGTCACAGTGCCAGATGGATCCAAGCGTAATTCAATTTTGCCAACTCTGACCTGGCATTGACAGGCACTTCGCGTAGGACGAGGCTACCACAGGCAAACCGTTTTCAACTTATAGAATCAAGTCTATTAGATTCTCCATCCAGAAGGGCCACAGGAAAGGCATTTGGGTTCAACTTAGTGGAGGAGGCTTGAACCATCAGACTTGCCAGAGAGGTACATGATGACAAAAGATTTGTATCCCAAGGAGCGGGTATGTTTTGTCAAACAAACTGCTTGTGGACTTTCCTCCCAAGATGTTTTCTCACAGGCAGCTAGTACTAGCTCAATTTGTGCCAAGGTGAAAGGTACCAGAGGCTCTGAAATTGCAGACGAATGCTGAAAAATTTCTGACAAAGTATCAAATTTGCCTTCAGTGGTGGGCAAGTTTAATTCTGACATTACTGCTTTTCGTACTACTAAAGTGAGCAAAGAGACTTCCTCTGAAGGGCACCCACAGGAATAATGGCTGTCCCCTTATGTGTCCAGACCACTTGCATTTTGTAAGGCCAGTAATAGGGCAGCATTTGTGTTGTAAGAGGGGAGGAAGTTGTCAGTCTCCAAGTCATCATTTTTTGGGAATTTTATATGGCGCAAACTCAACCAGAAGGTATCAGAGTGCTTTACATGACCACCAGTTGCGTTACAGACAGACACACTCATTTTTGTTAGGCACTAGGAGATTAAGTGAGTTGCTCAGAATCACAAGATGTTGAGCATCCCTGCCGAGACTCGAACCCGGTTCCCCAGCTTCGAGGTTGACCGCTCTAGCTTAGCCCACATCCTCGCTCCTCATTTATCATCCTTTGTATAGCCATAATCTTTATCAGGTATAACACGAGCATTGGCACCAGATCTGAAAAGTTCCTCAATACGAGTAAAACTCTGTGCCCTTGGGAAGGGTTGTGCCTAAAGATTGTCATCAAAACAAGCCCAAACTTTTTCTTCCACTCAGATAACCTCAGCCAACTTCAAACGTTTTGGAGGCACAGCTGAAATCGACTCCAAAGGCGGCGGTTGATTCGGCATCCGAGGTGGCACCCAGGGCATGAAGATCAGCACCTTGGAGGGCACTGGCTTAGTTGAAAGTAACAGGAAGGCTGGAGCATGTAAGCATAGGGAGCCAGGTGTTGTTGCTAGAGGAAGTGCTGGTAACTCCAAACCCGCTGGAATGGGCCCACCCATGGAAAATTGGCCTAGACAGTAGCAGAGCCGTCCTGAAGAGCTCTAGGATGGCCTGCTGGTAGCCCTTGACTTGTCCTGGTGCAATTGATCGAGGCGGGAATTCTAGTGTCATCTTTTTTTAACATCTTAGTTGGCTCCAACAGTGATGAAGAGCCTGGCATTGGGGTATGGCGTCGGGCCTCCAAATGGTCTCAGGAGCAGGACCGTTTACTTGAGAAAGAATCGGATTTCTCCTTCCCATGGTATTTTTTGTAGGAAGACGTCTTGAGAGACCATTACCCTTCCGAAAATTAAAACTTCAGCCTTGGCCACTAAATATCTTGGCCTCCACTTTCTGATGACCAGCAGAAGTATCAATGAACATGAGTCACAGGCTGAGCAGTCATGTTCTGAAGCTAGATACCACATGCAGGACACCTTCTTAGGGCGTCTATAACGGGCCTTAAACACAGAAATGTTAGGAAGAGACATTTGACCCAGTTGCTGTTGAAATCTGAGGAATCTTGTTGGTGAAGCACCGAGGAGAGCTCCAGACCCCTGCCGATGAGGCGCCTAAACACAAGAATTTTCGCAAGGATGCCAGTTAGTGCCTAATATACTCCGATGTCATCGCATGCGGGGTAGGAACATTGGTGGCTGAGGTGTGGCCCCATGATGCCACCCTGCAGCGCTGGAGAGTTGTTGTTGGGTAAAATATTTTCAGATCTGCTGGAAGATGTATCCATCAGAATCAGTCATATGTTAGTCATGCAAGTGAAAGGGTGATAGAGTTAGGGCAAAGTCAGACAAGTCCTAATCACCTCTATGCACCCCAGCACAGCTGATTTACCTGATGAATAATAAGGTGCAATGATTTTGACAATTAATTTTTATACGTTTAAAAATTGTACCAAAATAAGTGTGTGTGTGTGTCTGTGTGAATCCAAACCTTGTGAATCCAGAAGCTTAATCAAATCACTGATTCACTCAAGAGGCCAGTGGCAAGCTGTTGATTTTTTGTTCCTCCCACATATATATATTTTGGCAGCACCCTGGCAAATGAAGCATCCCATTCTGATATCTTATTCTGCTAATGAAACGTTAACTGGCACAAGACCTGTCAAGAGTTTTAAGTCTGCTAGCAGAGCTTTTCACCTGCTGTTATCTCTTCTGTTAGATGATATATCATGGGTAGTGTCCCATGGGTGCAAGGTGTATCAGGCATAATTGTCCTGTGGCATATACACGTGTATGCTATGTGAAAAGTGTTTCTACCAGGCACGATGCCTGGTAGCTTGGTAGCTTTGTCAATAGACCTCATGTCATAAGATCATACCTTTTCGAGTTCTCAACTTTCTTTGTACAAATTATTGTTTTCAGGTCTGACAGTCCAAATATGTTCAGTAAGACTAAACCAAAACCATTGGCTGGAAATTATGTTTTTTCAAGACATGGAGTTAGTGGGAAATCCTTTTTTTATTTGACATCACACACCTATAGAAGCATAGAGAAGACCAATATTTAACAAAATGAACACACACCTAGATGAGTTTGATCCCAACGTCTGTGCCTGGATTCGGCTGTTGTATACGGAACCCTAAATACGCATAAATGTGGGGGGAGAACTCTCAGAGCCATGGCCGGTAGGGAGGGGCACTCGGTAGGGTTGTCTCCTCTCGCCCCTATTGTTCGCTTTGGCGATCGAGCTGCTTGCTCTGTTGCTGCGTGCAGAGATGGCTCCCTGGGGTATCCGGGTAGGGAATAACAACCATGTAGTCTCACTGTATGCGGACGATGCGCTGGTGTACGTACGTTCGCCAGGAGAGTCGATACCCGTATTGATGAGACACCTGGATGATTTTGGAAATGTCTCAGGCCTAAACCTCTTGCTGAAAATCCTTGGTGTTCCCCTTGGGTAGGCTGATCAGGAGACAACTACACCAACTACCGGATGTGGGACTCAGGTGGGAATTGGAAAGGTTCCAGTATTTGGGGATCTCAGTTACCCACACGGATGCCCAACACCAGCGTCAGTACGTGGACAGGGTGTTGACCGGTCTAGAGAGCTCTATTGCCTTTTGGAACCGGCTACCTCTGTCTGAAATGGGCAGGGCAGCGATAGCAAAAATGGTCTTCCTTCCAAGATGCCTGTATCTTGTGCAGAATTCTATGTTCCCACTGACGGATCGTTTCTTCCCGTCAGCTGGAAAGCCTGTGGGTGACACTCCTGTGGGCGGGGAAACGCAGCAGGGTGGCGCTTGCAACACTGAAATGAGACATGGAGGAAGGGGGCTTGACAGTCCCGGATGTACAATTTTATTATTATGCTGCCCACCTACAGCACGTGGCCCGTTGGCTTACGGAGACGGATAATTGGGAGAAGCGGCTCCTGGGGACTGAGTTTGGGGGACACACCCTGCCCCTGCTGCTGATGCGAGGGTGGAGGTCGGAGCTTCTGATGCCATACCTGGTTACCCACACCAGGTGGATCTTGGAAAAGGTGGTCTAGAGAGTACTTTGCAGGGCCCCCATTCAGTAGGGAACTGAAGCTGTGGGATCTGGCGCTGTTCTGACGTATTGACTCCACCATGTCCATGGAACAGTGGTGGGAGGGGGGATGTCTGGATGTGGGCAACCTTTAGCCTCGAGACACCGTTATATCTTTTCAAGAGGCACAGGACTCTTTTGGAGTGGGACCAGATCAGTTTTTTCATTATGCCAAGCTGGAGAGCGTGGCAAAAGACTTCTGGGTGGATTTCCCGGCGGCCCCTCGCCCACTGGGGATCCTTGATGGCCTCATTGGATGGGAGAGGGGCGCCATCTCATTACCCATTTATACAAAGCCCTTAGGAGTGATATGCAACCCCGACAGTACCCTGCACGGAGGGCCTGGGAGGGTGACATGCGAGCGCCCATCTCTGATACGGACTGGGAGACGGTGTTGAACCTTGGTCATACTGTATCCTGTAACAACCGGTTTAATCTCTTGCATTTCCATTTTCTACATCGTATATACATCACCCCGTATAACCTCAATAAAATAGACCTCACAAGGACTACTGCGTGTGCGCGTTGTGGGATGGTCGGGGCTACCTTTCTACACTTGGCCTGGGAGTGTGGTCGCGTTCAGTCCTACTGGACACTTATGAGACTCTGCATAGAAACGGCCACAGGGATTAGTGTTCCATTGATTCACCTCGCTTGTCTCCTGGGAGTAGTGGTGCGAACTAGGGGCAGTAAGATTCCCTATAGGCTAGCTCAGAAGGCCTTACTGTTGGCAAAAAGGCGGGTGGCCATTGGATGGATGGGGGTGCAGGCCCTGCTGATGACTCATTGGCTGAGATATGTGATGGAGTGGGGAGCTGCAGAAAAACAACACATGCGCCTATCACACACCGATGAGGGGGCGTCTGAGGCTATAATGCAATGGTCCCAATTGTTGGGTATGTTTCACGGTGATGGGGACCAACCCACGGAGGATGAGTCAGAAATAGGGGACTAAAGGGTACTTGAAATATTTTCTTTGATATTTTTGGCGCTCAAGTGAGCAGTACTATGTTATTGTGTGATATATGGCTCCATGTCTTGGTTTTATTTCTTGATGTCTTGGAATATCTTCGGATCTACGAATATTTTCACATATGCATTTCATATCTCACTGGATTGGATATATCTTTACTATTTTGTCGGACAATGAATCCATTACAGTTTCGCAATATGCATTGCATGTTCGTTATTAAAGAAAAATTCTATAAAATACAGTTTAAAAAAAAATAAGGCCTTAGTCCCTTTTCATGAAATTGAATTTACCAGGCGTTGTAATGCTCAGACTTTACCATGATTAGAGTGGGATTGTAACCTAAAGCAAAACGTTAATATTCTGTCTCAAATCGCATATATATGTAGTAATCAATCCATTGAAGCTGCCAATGCTGTGACTAATCTAATGTTATATTTTGTAGATGCAGGGTCGGCATGGGTGTTATTGAGTTGATTTTTCATGTTTGACACTGCAGTTAGATTAACTCTTTATTGAATGTAGATTTTGAATTGTATAGAGTGTATCTATATTTGTACAATTGTACCCTCGTGTTAATTATTGTTAAATATTCTGTATCTGATGCATATTCTGATTAATTTCATAATCCATACAACAAATTGTTTTACTTCAACCTTGCCACTATAACAACCTCAGATTAAAGTGGTGTCGTATTCCTGGTAGCTGAATTACAACTCCTCCTCTTGCGATGTCTACAGAGCCCTCTCCTCTCAAGTAAAGGCGCAAACAAAAGAATTTCAAAACATGTTTTACTTCTCTGAAATTCTGCTGGCCAAAAACAAGCTTTTCAAACGGTAAAAGAACTAGTTGATCCTCCAGGGAGTAATCCTACTATGACACCTATCATTCTTTTCACCTCCAAGGCAGTGGATAGTGAAGTTAGTGTCCAGAGTGAATCCAAGTGACTTGACGTTCTTTGAAAGGTTTGTACTACTTCTTGCTTGTTGTTCTTGAGAAATAACAGGAATTCTGTTTTAGTGGAGTTGAGCTTCAGGCATGCGCTAGACATCCAGGTATGGATGAGGGCAGGCGTTGGATGAGTGAAGCAGAAACTTTGAAGTAGAGTTGTGTATTGTCAGCTTATTTGTGAATTCTCATGTCGTTGCAATTGGGCAGAGCCCCAAGGGGCTCCATGTAGAGAATAAAGATGACAGGAAACATATTGAACCCTGGGGGTCTCTGCTGGTAATTGTGATCTTTTGGAAACTGAAGGTGCCCAAGTGAACAAACTGGTGTTAGCTGGAGGGTAGGGAGAACCAGTGAATCCCATTCAAGACTGCAGGCACTGGATGAGTGTGTGATGGTCGACTGGGGTCATCTTTATCTGTGGTCAGAAGGACGTTGTCTACAATATGTAAGATAGTGGACTTCATGCTGCAGTGTGATATAAAGCCAGATTGAAAGTCTTGTAGCAGATGGCTAACACTGCTGTGGTCTTGAGTAGAGTGTAGGCTGCTTTTTCGATAATCTTATTGAATAAAGGTAGGTGAGTGATGGGCGGGTAGTTGGAGAGGTCATCGGGGTCAAGCGCAGGTTTCTTTAGTAGGAGGATATGGTCATTTTTTAAAAGCTTCTGGGAACATGCCTTGAGCGAGGGAGGGGTTGACAAAGACGAGCAGGTGGTCTTGTTGCGACTACTCCTCGGTTCACGAAGGGGGTGAGGCAGTCCTGGTCACAGGATTGAGTCCCTCTAAATCCTCTCAGTGCTGGCAGAAGCCCAGTTGCCACTGGACTACTGGTCACCCAGTATCGCTGTAACAGGCCAGTTGCCACTGGACTACCGGTCACCCAGTATCGCTGTCACAGGCCAATCCTTCCTGGGTCGATAACTCATCCTCTGGAGGTCTCAGCTGCACTCTGACAGCACTCCTGGGCTCAGCGACCTCGGGTCCAACTTTGTGCATTGGGTCCTGTTCCCTGGTACTAAACGGCAGCAGTTGGTGGCGGGTTGAAGACTTTGGGATACCAACTGCTGCACCAGGCTTCTCAGCTGTTGTGTCCTTGTGCTGTGAACAGAAGGGCAGTTCACTGACCCTTAGAGTCTCTTGGCTTTGGCTGGACTCTGGAAGCGACTATTTCTTGAGCAGTACACAGCAGGCACAGTCCCTTTCGTTTGCTAGCCACCAGGTGGAGCAGGTGCAGTGCACGGCGGTGCAGCCTCGCTTTGCTGGGTTCACAGTGCAGCAGGGCAGTCCTTCTTCAGTCCTACTTCCATACCAGTTGAGATTTGAATTTGGGATGCCAGGGGAGCCCTACTTATGCTCAGAAAATCCCCTCAAGGCAGGATCTGGTTGGTAGCTAATGAGCTACCAGGTTCCCTCCTCCTCGTGATCACTTTGTGTGAAGTGTAGCATCTGGCTATCCAAAGATGTACCATTCTGCTCCCTTCCAACAGAACCCTTCTCTCTGTGCCCAAGGCTCCCTAGCCCAACCACAGGTGTGACTACCAAGGGGGGGGGGGCTAAACGCCCCTGAGAAACCAGTTTGGCAACTGGCTTCCCCTTCCCTGTCCCTAGTGCCAGCCTATCCACCTAGACAATGGAGCAGCCCCTCTCCTAAGTGTTACCCATTTGCCCTTCAAAGGAGGCTTCTCCTTTGAAGCTAACCTTTTGGGCCAACACCTAAGTGGATTCCTGCAGGAGGGAGGCAACACCTCTCTCCAATGCAGGCTTCTATCGTGTCTCCTTTCCTAGGAGTCGTTAGCATGTCTCCCGGGAGAGCAGTAAGCTTTCTCGGGGACAGACATCTTGTGCAACCATTAAGGGCACAGGAGACTAAAAGCAACAAAGTGGCAACTTTGTCAAAGTTGCACACCATAACCTGATAGATTAATTTCGACTAGAAAATCTAGTCAGGCTTAATGTTAACGAGTACTTTGATCTCACTGTTAGGAGTTACCACAGCTGAGGCATCAGCGTGTAACACTGCAGTCGCCAATGCGGCGACCAAGTCTTCCCAAAATAAAAATGACAGTTTTGTGTTTTTACTGCCAAACAGGTAAAATACATGTCATGCCCGTGAAATATGCTGCACCTTGCCGTAGGGCTCAGTAGGCCTGCCATGGGGTGACTTATACATATTACTGGGGAGGCTTGGCTTTGCCACTGTTGGCAGTGGTAAGGCCAGGCTAGCAGTTGAAAACTACTTGTCCAGTTCGCAGTGGCAGACTGGGAGTTGGGTTTTACATGGGTCACACTCGAGTGGCACAACCAGTGCTCAGTCCCTGGGATGACCCTCTAACTTACATGAACTTAGTACCCTGGGTACCATATACTAGAGGCTTACAAGTAAGTTAGTTTATGCTAATCTGGTATAAGCCAATTCGACATACATGTTTTAGGGTCAGGGCACTGGCTCTGAGGTCCGATTAACAGGCCTCAGTGCACTCGCAGAGTCGAACAAAACCAGCAGCATCAGTCCAAAAACTTGGGGGTGACCACACAAAAAGAGGCATTTCCTGACAACAGACATTTGCTTGTCTTCAAGGGTGCAAGCGTCCTGCTTTAGTCCTGGCAGCCAGCAGCTGCTTTCCAGGCGGCATGCCTGTGGTGTCAGTTTTCATGTGGTTTAAGGAAAGGATTCCCCGAGCCACTGTGCAGCAGATCAATACTGTAAACATGTCACTGTTTTGTATCATGTGCCTGTGGTGCAGGCTCACACTGGAAGGAGCGCCACATGTTCAGCATCCAACAAGCCAGCTTCCACCATGGCAACCAATGATGTTGTTTACATGATCATTTCGCTTACTGTCTAGTGTAATATTTACCGATTTATTTCATGTTGTCACAAGGCCTGGCAAGAGAAAGCTTCAGCTCTCTCTAGCCGGATCTAAAAATAGCACGTCAGAAGTCTCAAGAGTGGGAGGGAAAACACAGAGCATACTACAGCAGTCAAACACTAGTGTTGTGTTACAGAAGATAAACCCCAAATATGAAAACAAACATCAAAAGTGCTGCATTGCATATGCATGTCGATTGTGACTGCACTCAATGGGGGTTGCATTGAGAAGGGTGGATTGTGTGCACAGATGTGGTCCAGGGTACAGATGGAAGACTGGGTATACTGAGGAGGGCCCTCAGTAAACCAGACACCCTCTGTGCACCGGATTGGTGAACCAGGCTCCAATAAGGATCCTTCTGGGTGCAGGAGAAGCCTGGGCCTCGTGTGCAGTGTGGAGGTTCTGGGTATAAAATCCCAGGCCACCTTGACTGGCAGTAGTCGTGCTTTAGCAATGTGCATTCATTCGTGGATATACAAGCAGAATAAAAGAGTAAAGGGTAGCTGATCCCCAGATACTCTTGACATTTAAATGTGTACATTACTAACTAACATGCATTAGGAATACCACTGGTCATGGGCATGAGTTACAATGTAATGCCCTCCGGTTCATGAGGCAGAACCTTGGGTAGAGTGTGGATACCCCAGGATAGAAAACAACAGGTTCTCTGTACAGTATGGACACCAATAGGTACAGTAGGCCTACCTCTGGACAAAGGATGGAGTACCCGTCCCTGGGTACAGTAGTGATGCACCTTGACACTATTGGTGGGCCAGCCACTGAAAGCTCCAGCCAGATGTCAGGCTCTCAGGACCTCTTGGACCCTCAAGCCCAAAGCTAGCTGAGCTTTATTGTGGATTTTACCTGCCACCCTCGCTCTAACCAAATGCACAAAGAATTAAAGAAGAAACCTTGACCTTTGATGGAAAACAAGAGAGGGAAATAGATACCCATCACAGCTTGACCAAACTGTGTAATCTTAGGCAAATATTTTATTTCACCATGCTTCCTGTTTCCTTTGAGAGCTCTTTAAAAATGAGTTCAGAGTTTGTGCCATACATGCATCTCTCTTGTGTCTGATTTAAATAAACTATAATTAAGCCTTCCCTGTGTTCCGTTTTTACTGATTTTTACAGATAAATATAGACAGAAAAACATTTATTTTCGTCTGTATTTATTTTTAAATGTGGATAAAACCGGAAATCGGGTTGCTTTTTGAGTGATTCTAAATAAGGTCTGCCATGACTGCCAGGCCAATAGATGTGTGCATTGATAGGTAAGAGGGCTAAAAAGAAAATAATTTTAGTAAAGAGGCTTAAACAGCAGTAGATATGCACAAGGTTGATACTGAAATTTGCATATTTTGATATGTGTCTTGATTTATCTTCTGTGCTTGTCCATAGAATTGAAACCTGGCAGGCATTCAAGCATGAGTGCACATTTATCAGTTAAAATAAATGTGGAAATATACTGATTTCAGCTTCATTTTTTCACAAAGCCCACAATAAATATGGATAAATACAGACGAAAATGTCAAAAAAAGAAATACCATAAAACCAGGAGTCCTAACATTAATGTTGCTCTACGTAAGAATCTAGGCCACATACAGGGTGCACATGACAACTAACTTGACTCTTAAGTCACTAATCGCATTGTTGTCATGGTAGGGGATGGGGTGGACATTAATATTTTTAAGTTTGTCTTTCAAATGCCTCAATGCAGTGATATACTCTGATGTACTAAGATGAAACGCTTCTGTATCTTAAAGAATTGCACTTTTTTGAGCGTTAGTCTTTATCATATTTAATATGGTTTTTGTTGCATAATTTATGTGCCATACATTTTCAGGGCTCTTCTCCTGCCTGGGCTCTTAGAGCCAAGCCAGACCTTTGGCTGGGCTCTCCCTGTTAATTTGTTGGCTCATCCACCTCAGCTTGACACAGGATGGATGACCCTGGATACAGTTGGAAGGACCCTGAGGAGGATATTCTTAGGCACCAGTTCCTAGTAGAGTACGCACACTCCGGAAACAGTAGAGTTACCCAAGAAAAGTTTGGAGGATAGGCACCAGGCCCTAGTAGAGTCCGTGGCGTGACAACACTTGAGGGGGCCCCCTTGCAAAGTTCATGGAGCGGCCCCCGTCAGGAGCTCTCAGGCCCACCCATGCACAGTGCTGGGGAGGGGGGTGCCCGCACCTTAGGGGCTGTGGGGGTTATTGTTATGCCCCTGATTAAAGTAGGCCCACTCCGACTACAGTACAGTTACCCAAGAAAACTTTGAAGGATGGGCACCAGGCCCTAGTAGAGTAGGCACACTTCGGCTACAATAGAGTTACCCAAGAATAATTTGGAGGATGGGCACCAGGCCCTAGTAGAGTCAGTGGTGCAACAACACTTGAGGGGGCCTCCTTGCAAAGTTCATAGAGGCGGCCCCCCACGCTCCGGACCCAGTCAGGAGCTCTCAGGCCCACCTGTGCACAGTGGTGGGGGGGCGCAACTTAGGGGCTGCGGGGGCAATTGTTATGCCACTGAGTATAGTAGGCCCACTCCGGCTACAGAAGAGTTACCCAAGAAAGGTTTGTAGGATGTGCACCAGGCCCTAGTAGTCAGTGCTGTTACGAAACTTGAGGGTGCCCCCGCGCAAAGTTCATGGAGGGCCCCCCCCCACACTCCAGACCCAGTCAGGAGCTCTCGGGCCCACCCGTGCACAGTGCTAGAGGGGAACCCCTGGAGCTCAGGGGCTCCCCGCAGAGAAGGGCTGCGTGGCTATTGTTACACCACTGAGTTGAGTAGGCGCACAGTAGATTTACCCAACAAAAAGGTTTGAGGATGGGTACATAGTGGTACTCATGGATACATTGGCAAGAAGACACTTTACAGTACAGACACCTCTAGGTAAGTTAGCAAATGATGTAGGCCCAGGGTGGAGTACCATGGATACAGATGGGTGGACCCTGGTTATTGGAGAGACTCCAGAGGTCGAAGTGGGCGGGATCTGAGGAGCACGACATGCCTATACTTTTTTAATTTGACAAAAACAATTCACCTAATTTATGTTAAAAGTCAACCTTCCCGGGACGGTTAATTCTGGCATTTGAAATGCCTCAGCTGAAATGGAGGGGAGAGAGTCTCCTGTGCTGTGAAGCCAATGAAAGCCAGACAGCTGAACAAGAGACAAGCCTTCTTGCCAGGGTGTCTGCTGCTTGAAAGAAATATAAATGTGTGCATTTGGTTAATCTGCAAATGTGAAGGCTGCTTGGAAGCCGGTATTAATTGATGGAGTCACTTGAAGAGTATTCTTTTTAAGAGGTATTGTAATGTGATGTGATGAGCTGTGGAGTGCGTGCTTTTAATGGACAGTTACAAAAAATGTTTGCACTAGGTACAGGCTGCATATTACTCAGATCTATACTTTGGAGGCGCTTTCTTTATCTTGAACCTAAGTCTTTCATGCACTTTGTGACAGCCTATCTTATATTGTGTGTAATGCAAGTTTAAAAGAAGGACGTACATATTCACAGTGCTTTCTGTCACAGGCTGTGACCGCGTAAAACTAAAAACACACATCACTATTCCCCACTGCACCAACCAGAATTCAATTCTGTGGCTCTCTGGTCACACACACACATATCAGCAGTGATCGAATTAACCAATAGAGGTTTCACAAGGTAAAATAGTGCATCTCTCACTGATTTGTTTACCTACTAATTTAAGGGAAGACTTTGCGGACCTTTTTGGTGGTGGACTCTGTGTCCCAGCTTGCTTTGTTGCAGAAGGGGGAGGAGGAGCCTAGCTTGCCCGCGCCGCGTCGCGCTCTGAAAAGCGCTGCTTTCGTACCGCGGTGCTGAAGGACTTTGCAGACCTTGTTGGTGGTGGACTCTGTGTCCCAGATTGCTTTGTTGCAGAAGGAGGATGAGGAGCCTAGCTTGCCCGCGTCACGTTCTGAAAAGCGCTGCTTTCCTACAGCAGCGTGGGAGGACTTTGCGGACCTTGTTGGTGGTGGACTCTGTGTCCCAACTTGCTTTGTTGCAGAAGAAGGAGGAGGAGCCTAGCTTGCACGCTTCACGCTCCTAAAAGCGCTGCTTTCCTACCGCGGCGCGGGAGGACTTTGCAGACCTTGTTGGTGGTGGACTCTGTGTCCCAGAAGGAGTAGCTTAGCTTGCCCGCACCGTGTTGCAGAAGGAGTAGCTTAGCTTGCCCGCACCGTGTCGCGCTCTAAATAGCACTGCTTTCATACTGCGGGGCGGGACGTGATTGGGCAAAGCCCGGGCCAATGGCAGGCCCGTCCGAGACCGGAGGAGGACGGACCCCCCCCCCCTCTTGGTCTCCTGATCCAACCTCTCCCCATCGCCTCCTCTGATCACAGCAAACATTTGAAAGACTCCCTGAAGAGCCCCGAGGAGGAGCGGTCGAGGGGCTCGGATTCCATTTTTCATCTGGTACAAGGTAGGCTTAGCTGGGCTTCCTGCTTTAGACCGGGTACTAGGCACCCTCCTGCCTACCGTACTAAATGCTGTGTATTAGTCCTTGTCCCCATCTGTCCTTACGTAGCCCCGGGCAAGTCCAGCCAAGTCCAGGCAACACTGACCTGAGGTCCTTAACCTGCAGTCCTACCATCTTGCTTTTGACCTAAGGGTACTGCCAAAACAGAGCCCGGTCTCATGGGGAAACGCAAAACGGCAGTGGCAGCACACATGGCTCCTGCAATAACTACAATGGATGCTTTCTTACAGAGAGCAGCCGGGGTCCTAGATAAGGAAATTGAGCTTGTGGCACGTCGACTCTCCTGCTCCCCAGCAACCCAACTGCTCCCCCGTTTACTTAGTCCACCAAGAGGACAAGCCGCAGCTTCGCGTAGCGCAGAGCTGGTGGGATTGATGGAACCAGCCAGGAGGTCTCCCCTTGTGTCAGGAACAGGTTGGGTTAGCAGATGCTTTTGACGTCATGGGTAAGGCTAGTAGGGCACAATCAGTACCAGCGCCTGTGTCTGGCCATAGCTTGAATATCTCTAAAATAGTGGCGCCCCGCACTCTTGCTCTGGGGGGGGGGTGAACTAGCACCAATGAGGGCACCCGGTCTGGGGCCAAACGTAAGCGTTCCTTGACAGGGGGCAAGACAAAGCGCCCCCAGATTAGAGGTCCCGACGTTTACCTCACTGGGCGTACAGGCCCTTTCCAAAGATGATCTGGCAGTTATGTTGGAAGCATTCGTAGGTTCCCTCCTGGCAGAATTGGACTGTAAACTGGAACCAATCAAGCTACGTTTGATTTCCATTGAGAAGGAACTCCTTAATTTGGTTCAGAATAATGGGAGGGCCAGTTATGTAGATAACATAAGGCCCTGGGGCCACATCGGGACGACTTGGCAATAAGGATCTTAGTCAGCCTGGTCCCCTTATCATAATGCAGGAGGCCCTTTTGTCCCATCCCCACTTGCAGGAGCGCACCTCTCAATCCACATGGCTCCCGTCGTCCCTGATCTCAAATAAAGGGCCGAAGGAGGACGCATCCCCCTTGGAGAACCCCAGGAGAAAGATTCGACCAGGCAGCAACAGGACCATCAGGGGGAGTCTGGGCCAGGAGGGGAACCCACCTCACCAAACAGAGCGCTAAAAATGCAGACCCAGGACCCAATTTCCCTCCACCTACCTCCGGAAGCCACACCGTGTGGTGTGGTCTTGGGTATTGTACCTGTGTAAAGCCGGGGGCCCCCGAAGATTTCCATCAGTTAAAGAATAAAGTACTGCAGTAGTTAAATAATAACACAGTCTTGGGGTCCAGAGTGGAAAGATATATCAACATGGTGCGGAAAGTTGCCTGGGTAGGGGGTCTAAAAAGAACTGTGGTGGTGACTGTTGTGATCAATTTCAATCGACCACATCTTGCAGAGAGAATCCTCCAAGCAGCCAGCTCCTGTACCACCTTGGGCCCTGTTACCTCCATCGTGGCCCTCCCTCTGGGTTTTTTTTACAAACTGCGGTTACTTGCAACATCTCAAAGTTTATGGCGTCCAAGGAGGCCTCCTGGTTTGGCCGGTCACGAGTGACAAATGTTGACCCCATCGGTTCAAGTCTCAAATGTTTTTGCCCCTCGGGGGCTCTTAGACAACTGTGATTGACTTCCAGTCTCAGGGCCTGTAAACACATTGGCTCCCACCTTGCACCCCGACTCCATCCACCAGCTTGATCAGGGCGGTCCCGGAGGGAATTCCCGGGGTGGTAACTACTGTAATCTCATCTCATAGAACACAGCAGGTTTGGCAAGCAAGCTCATAGACCCTGGATGGTGCTGTTTTGTAACAAATTTGACGTCATTTGTTTGCAGGAAGCGTGGGCCATTTTAAACTCATGCTTTTTGGAGGGGTATAAGTCCTTCTTTGTGCCCGCTACCCCTTCGAGGGCTGGTCGATCTAAGGGTGGACGGGTTGTTTACGTCTCCCTTAGACAAAAATGCAGCATTGTTGTACTTATTACTGATAACCCATGCTTGCAGGCCTTGTTATTCTCAAATGGGACTTGTAAACTATTGCTTCTGAATTTTCATAATGCCACATCGTCCCTCCCAGAGGTCTGTAACATATCTTGTCTGGGTGCTTTCCTGACCAATCTTAATGTCTCCATTCGCCACTTGACTCAACTTGTACTGTTGGGCGATTTCAACATCCACTTATGAGGGGACCCAAGAAAGCGGGGTACAGGGTGTTTATCCAGTCCCCGTCTTTCAGGGATGCACCTAGAACACAGCGGTCAGGGCGACATTTTGAAAACACCCTAGTGAGTGAATTTGATCTCTCATCAGCAATGGGCAAATTGGATCCAGGTCAGTCTGATATCTCCCCCACCTTCAAAGGGAACGGTAGCGACTCTTTTATAGATTTTATTTTTGTTTCTACCCCTCTTTTCTATTCCATTTCAGAATTGACCTTTGAAGCGAGCATTCACAGTGATCATACAGATATGTTTGGCTGTGCAGCCAGAGCCAGAAGAGTTCATTGTTGATGCCTTTGTAGCCATTTCCCATTCCATAGCTGATTTATTAAAGGCTCCTACCCCTAAAGAGCACCCAGACAGCGCTCAAAGATGGTTTGATTCTGCTTGTTCGCGTGCGGCTCGTAAACTTAAGGAAGCCGTATGCACCATCCCAAGAGACATTCCCTTAGTCAGAATCTGTAGAATGCAGTATAAAGAAGCCCTGGTGAGGCGTAAGGAGGCACTGAAGGAGGATGCCTGGAGTAAGCTTATTGAGGCCAGCACTATCAAGAGTAGCACCAAGTTCTGGACCATTGTCAATAGTCCCCTCCTGGATTACGACACAGTTAACGTCCTTGGATGCCCATATCATCGAGAATGAATGGGTCAGTCATTTTGAGGAAATGTTCCGGTGCCCTGTGGCGCAGAGCGATTCCTGTGGAGTGAGAGCGGACAGATCAGCCCTGATAGTCTCGGAGGGTGAGTATAACTGGGTTGACCCACAATAAGGCCCCGGGACCAGACGAAATTCCCCCCTGATCTTTACATCTCCAATCCGGAGTTGTCGGCTCCTGTTCTTGACTCCGTTATTAATGTGGCCATCAGAATTGGTTCCCCGGTTTCCTGGGCTATTTCAATCATAGTCCCAGTTTTTTAAAAAGGGAACAGAGACAGCACGCACTGCTATAGGCCTGTCTCCTTGATATATTCTGTGGTCAAAGTGGTTGGTCGCATTACATTAGACAGATTATCTAATTGGGCTCAAGAGAACAACATCTTGCCAGAAGTCCAATACGGTTTTCTCCTGGTCGTTCAACCATAGACCAATGTTTGAATCTATTTATGATCTTGAATAAATATACAGTAGCTCGTCCCGGTACAATTTTATTTTATTTTTTTCTATTAAACTTTTATTGGCATTTCAAAATAAAAGTACATGCATTTCTCTTGGCCACAATAAGACTTACATTACATCATTTTAGAGTGTTCCATATAGTGTTCCATTACTTCATTAACATTGTGTGATCAAAGCAGCCCATCTGTAACACTGCATAGAGAGACTTTCAACATTATTGGGTAAAGCAACATTCAAGGCAACATAAACCACTGTCTGCTAATCCCATTAGGCGACCCTCCCCACAATCTGCACTGCAAGGAATGATTTGTCAGGAGTGTTCAACAATGGATGTGCCGCCATGCATCATGTGTGGTATCGTACTAGCACCCTCGCCAGGGCTATCTGCGCTCGGTGCATCTATGTCTTGTGTGGACATGTAGCTTTGATACAGCCCCCAGAAGTTTTTGGGGCGGCTCCGAGGAGGGAGTAATTCACTGTAAAGTTCTGTCTACGTATTGCAGTATACCATATCTTTGGACCAACACGCCATCGTGGGAGTTGGACCGCGGGCCCAACAGATCGCCACTCTGCGCCTAGCTAACAACAGCCCCATGTCAACTAAACGCCTCACTGTTTTTGGCAGTTTTTTGGAATAGCCCAATAATGCTAACAGCGGGTCTGGGGTCAGTGTAATGGATGTAATATCCCCCATAGCCTTAAATATTAGCTCCTAGTAATGAGCAACCCCTGGACACAGCCAGGCTAAATAAAAAAAAACGCTGGGTTCTCTCCACAGCGATCACATTTCGCAGTTTCTTGCAGTCCGTACCTATATAGTCTTTCCGGGGTGTAGTAGACCATGTTCAGGAATTTAAAGTGAATTAAACGATGACGCCCATTTAAGGAGATTCGCTTCGTGTTTTCACAGAAGTATTTCCATATATCGTCGTCCAAGGTCACCCCCAAGTCAGCCTGCCACTCAAGTCTAGCTTTAATGTATTGATCTTTCTGACCGTTCTGCATTATTTTGTATATCCTGGAAACTGTTGTGTCTGACTTTATCATGTATGTAAGGCCCGGTACGTCTGGCAGCTCTGCTAAGTCATTTCCTAGCATGTCTTTCAGTGCCTGTCTCATCCTATGATATTGGAATCTTGTAAGTAGTGTGCTCTGTTGTTCCCCCGTTTCCACATCCGTCCATTCTTTTACCGTGCCCTCCCGAAACATGTCCCCTATTGTCGTTATGTGTACAGATGCTAAAGCGCGTGTAACTCCTTTTTCCCTGCACACCGGTAACCAGTGGCACCACTCTATCGGTGTCAGTGGAGAATATAGTATGGCTCCCGCCTGCATCTTAAGTAAATGTTGCCAGGCGTGTATAACTGCGTTTACAGAATCCAATACCCCAGTTCTACGGTTATGCGGTTTGAATAGAAGGACCGGCAATGGGAAGGGAGCCGCTGCAATCCTCTCAATCTGTATGTGGGGAAGCCCAGGAGACTCATGTATCCAGTAGTGAGTGTGTGAACTTTTCGCCGCCCTATAATACAAGTCCAAGTCTGGGGCACCTAGACCGCCCATACTATACGGAAGTGTGAGTACATTCCAGCGAACTCTTGCATGTTTTCCAGCCCATGCTAAATTTACTAGCAATGATGTGATTGTTTTAAAAAAGGATTTGGGAAGGACCATTGGAATGTTTGTGAACAAGAATAAAAATCTAGGAAGTACGACCATCTTCATGAACGACACCCGCCCCGCTAGTGATAAGGGTAGCCGATTCCATCGTGCAATATCCTCTTCAAGCTTGCTGACTGCCCTCCGTTTTCTCTAAAAACCATTTCCGAGTCCGTATGTATCTTCACTCCCAAATATCGGACTGGTTCAGTTGTCCATTGCAAGGGATATTCAGGTTCAAAGGGCAGCGCTGCTGGGGTGAGCGGGAAGATAATAGATTTAGCCCAATTAACCTTAAGACCCGACAACTCCCCATATTTGACTACCTCTCGAAGCACCGGCGCCATGTTGTCCTCTGGGTCTCTGATATACAGCAATGTGTCATCCGCATACGTGGATATGATTAAGTTATACCCCGGGAAGCGTATTCCCCTGTGGCTATGATATTCGCGAAGGGCACAGGCTAGTGGCTCAGCGACCAAGGCATACAGCAATGGCGATAGCGGGCATCCCTGGCGTGTGCCTCTAGAAATCTTAATGGGGGCTGTGACCATATCTCCAAGCCTAATTCTGGCAGAAGGGGAGTTGTACAAGACTCCTATCATCTGTAAGAACATTTCGCCAAGTCCCATTCGTATCAGCACGTGTTTCATAAATACCCATTCCACTGAGTCAAAAGCTTTTTCCATATCTAAAAACACCGTTACCACTTTTGTTTCCTGCCTTGTGTGCTGTATAGCCCCGAACACTGTTCTCAAATTATATGTCAGGTTTCGCCCTAGGATGAAGCCGGCTTGCTCTGGCGCAACCAGCTGCGGGATCAGAGGAGCCAATCGGTTTGCCAACACTTTGGCATATATTTTGGTATCTACATTCAAGAGTGAGAGCGGGCGGTAAGATGAACACTCAGCAGGGGGTTTTTCGGGCTTCAGTATCGTCACTATTAGAGCTTCCCTCATCGAGGGGGGCATTTGTCCGTCTGCACTCATCTCCTCAAATAGAGTGATTAAATGTGGTATCAGGTGGTCCTTGAACTCTTTATAAAAAGTGACAGTCAGTCCGTCTATACCTGGTGCACTGCCTGCCCTCATGTTCGCTAACACTTCTTTAATTTCGTCTGCATCCAGCGGTCTCATTAAGTATTCTCTATACTCGTCCGTTAGCCATGGCAGCTTAATATATTCCAGATAATTCAAAATCTCCGGGTCTCCTGCTACAGTCTTAGTACCGTACAGTGCTGAGTAGTATTGTCGAAATCTGTCAGCTATCTCGGTCGGGTCAGTTAGTGTCTCTCTGGCCTCTGTATGAATTCCCGTCACTCCCACCCTCTCCCGTCTATTCTTTAATAGGGAGGCAAGGACAGTACCTGGTCTTTCTCCCTCACCATAAGTGCGGGCTGTAGCATATTTCCCTAAATGTTTAACTTCTGCGTCAGCCGTGTCATGATATTCCTGCAACGTTTGTTTGAGTTCCTCTTCAGAGCTGCCATCTACACCAAACATAAGATCTTGCTCTATCCCTTTCAAACTCTCCTCCAAATCTGCAAGTCGCTTTCTGAGCGCTCGGAGAACCCCTGAATGTTTGGCCATAGCTATTTCACGTATGTACACCTTGAATGTGTCCCATACTGTCGAGAATTTATCAACTGAACCTATATTTATATCAAAGAAACTGTCTATGGATTCCGCTAACTCTGTCTTAAAGACAGTGTCCAGCAATGAGTAAGGTGGGAATCTCCAGGTGAAAGGGGGAAAGCCTCTTAAGTGGGCAATCCACTACCAGCAGAATCGGGGAGTGGTCTGAATAAGTACGGGGGAGGATCTCACAAGCACAAATCTGACCGTTCAGTTTTCTAGAGGAGTGCCAGTAATCGATTCTAGTGTGTATATCATGGTATGCAGAGTAGTGGGTGTATCCACCCTGTCCAGGCGATCTCACTCTCCATACATCGCATAAATCCAATTGTACCGTCGCATCTAGGATAACCTTAGCAGCTGCTGAAGGACGCCGAGCCGGGCCTCCTGATTGGTCTAGTCGGGTCCATCA
This sequence comes from Calotriton arnoldi, assembly GCA_963921515.1. Lineage (NCBI taxonomy): Eukaryota > Metazoa > Chordata > Amphibia > Caudata > Salamandridae > Calotriton > Calotriton arnoldi. Next base: position 320,988 of record CAWUFW010014610.1, read on the forward strand.
CACAATTAAAGTCACCCCCCATAACTGAGGAAGGGCCTCATACCTACTCGTCTTCACAAGCAAGTCTGAGTAGAACCGTGGATTATCATAATTAGGCCTATATATATTTACTAGAACTAAGTCCAGTCCCTTCCCATAGCATCTAGAGATCACAAACCTGCCCTCCGGGTCGGTTTCCAGGCCTTCCAATGAGATCCCCAATTTATGGCCCACCCATGTTATAACTCCCCGTGCATGTGAAGAGAATCCTGCTGTGTGTATAGTGCCCTGTAAACACCTGTTTGTCAGCATTTTGCTGTTTGCTGGCAAATGTGACTCGTGTAGGAGCGCAATGTCTACCCCATGGCGATTAAGATAAGCAATGACTTTCCGTAATTTCCTATGATCGTTGAGGCCGCGGACATTCCAAGTTATCATTTTCACATTACTGGCCTGAGACTACACTATGAATAGTAAGTTTCATCAATCTAGAATAGCAAACGCTAAACTTATGGGTGCTACACTCTCCGTTAATGTCCGATGTAGTATACATGCAAGTTCTAAACAGTCTTCCAATAGAAACTATCAACAAAAAGAAATTCTGGACCCGCCCCCTCCCACGCTGTGCTCACCCCAACTCGGCACAGGCAAATCCCCCCCCCGCTTCCCCGCATCAGCATAGACTGGATCCCAAGTAACTATTTCAAACAATGAACCATTCTGGCATACCACCATGCTGTGTTTTACACTCGTGGGCGGATGTTGCTAGCACACCCTAAACTAAGCTCCTGTAGGTTAGACTTTTACTGTGTGCCATCTAGCTAATAACACACATCCGGCTGACATCTCTAAGGCTCATGATTATGGTACTCCCGTCCTGAGGGAGCTGAGTTAGCGAGCCACAGATCTGTGCACGGTGCCCTCTATCCTATAGACCTTGTAACAATAAAAGACATGCATTCTCTGTCCTGGCATAGCTCTAAGACACTCTATCTCCGCAGCTGTAATGACCTGTATACATTCCCTCAACAAGAAGTCTCAAACCTTAGCTGCAGTTACCCACAGTGTGCCTCTTAATCTTGCTCGTCCAGACTTCCTCCCTGTGCGCCTTCGCAAGCGTCCGACTCACTTCTTTTCTCATGAGACCTCGACCATTCCTTGAGGGCTTTCTGCAACAGCTTGGGGTCTGTGAATATCCTGGATTTTCCTTGTCTATTCACTCTGAGTCGTGCTGGGTACAACATTGCGTAGTCCAAGTTCTGTTCCCGCAGCTGTCTCTTCAGGGGGGCAAATTGCTTTCTAGCTTCTTGCACTCGCTGCGTGAAATCCGGAAAAAGTGAGACTGTGGATCCTTCATGTTATAGACTTCGCTTCTCTCTAGCAACCCTCAACGCCGCATCCTGGTCCCTATAGTTTAACAGTTTCGCTATTATGGGACGTGGCGGAGCTCCTGGCGGGGGTCTAGGGCCCAGCGATCGATGGGTACGCTCAACCACAAACATTGGGGAGAATGTCTCCCGGCCCATTTGCGAAATCAGTAAGTTTTCAACATACAGTTCCATGTTTCCCATGCTGGTGGACTCCGGAAGGCCTGTGATTCTAATGCTGCTCCTCCGGGATCGAGCTTCCAAATCCTCTGTCTTATCCTGTAGTGTGCTTATTAGTTTCCTCATCTGCCTTTGCTCCGAGTCCATCTCTGTCTGGGCTTCTTCAACTTCCGTCACGCGCCTCTCCGCCATATCAATCCGCTCTGCCTGCTTATCTAAACGCTCCGTCATACGAGCCATCCTATATGCCAAGGAGTCTATTTTGCTATCGATAGTAGCCAGACTTTGCTGTACTGCTGCCATATCTGTACTGCTGTATATCTGCGTCTCTGGCTCGGTCATATCTGTGCGCGCAGCCATCGCCTGCTCTGGCTCCGGTTCTCGCATCCTCGATTTTCTCTGTTCAAAGTAGAGTTTGGGCTGCGTTTTATCCATCTTGCCCATTGCCACTATTGCGTTTCGTGCCTGAAGTAGCGTTCGTTCGGCTCGCTAATATGCACGCAGCCCACGAGCGCTTCTGGAGTAGTGTCTGCTACTCTCACGGTGCCTGCACTTGCCGTATAATTCCAATAGAGGCCTCGTAATTTCACAGGCAGCAGCCTCGTGCAAGAGGTTTGCGCCCCAAGACCCACGGCGCTGTGCACTGCTCTGCGCCAAGCAAGCAGTATCACTGCTCCCTGGGGGCCCTTATCTTTCAGCTCCGTGTGCTCCACCGACCATGTCTCCAGTACGCTCTTCGCACCCCTGTGGCCTCTCTACTATATTTGTGCTGCCAGGACCTCAATTTTAACTTCCAGCAGGGGGAGGGGGGACTAACTTTCAGCTTCTCAGCACACCGGGCAGCTTACGACGTGCTTCCTGCCCTACCCCCTGTTCCTTGCATGCCTTCAGTAGTTGCCAACTATTAGAGAGGGTCCCAGGCGGTCAGACGTTTCTTCAGCCTTCTCTAGCCATCAACAGACCAGCACAGGCCTGTTCAAGTAACTGGCCACCCTGCGGTGCGTGCGCCACTGGTTGCCGACTTCGCTCCCTGTCCACAGCGTGGTCACTCGCCAGGGGCGCTGATCTGGATATCGCATCTCTGTCTCGCAGCTCCGCAATGCGCGTTCGTGCAGGGGTCAACTCACACAGCATCCAGCGCTGCTCTTTGCCGCCTCGGTTCACCCGCTGGGCCCCGGGAGTGCGCCAAAGCCCCATCAGGCCTGTCCTGGCTCCTCGCGCCCTCCCAAACGATCTACGTTACTCCCCCAGTCTCACGGGGGTTAGGGGGTAATGCGCTCTGTCCGCGCAAGCCGCTGCACTGCCACTGACTCAGCGGTCCCGCTGTTGGTCAGACGCCCCCGTAGTACGTCTGTTCACGGCCGTTCGCATCCGACTGCACAGCCCGCCTCAAATCTTCCGCCCCGTCTGCAGGCCAGGACTAGGCCTCCTCCGTCACTCCAGATATCCGCTCTTACACACAACCACGGGAGCCAGCAAACAAATCACACAGCTGCGCTTCTGTTTCTAGCCCTCAGGACAACTTTCCATAACTTTGCGGCCTGCACGAATGTAGGATTCCTGACGGATATTGCGATGGTTATCGGAGCTCACTTTCTATGCGGCCATCTTGAGCTCAGGCAAGCTCCGCCTCGTCCCGGTACAATTCACCTGGCTTTCATGGACCTGTTCTCTGCGTTTGACAGTGTGAATAGATGCAAGCTGTGGCAGACCTTGCTATCCCTGGGGGTGGACGTAGACATTGTCCTTTTCTTACAAGATCTCATCAAGACATGAAGGCTGTGTTTAGATATTCTAGTGGTCTCAAGGTTACGTGCCCGTTTCCTATTTAGAGAGGGGTCCGACAGGGCTTATTTTGGCCCCCTTTTTATTTAATGTATATAAACACAATCTTGAGAAGGTGTTATTGGAAACTAAGGTGGATTACCCTCAGGTAGGACCCTTGGCCTTCCCGTTCTGCTGTACACAGACAATGCCGTTTTGATGGCCAGAACGGAGAGGGGTCTGCAAACGCTGTTAAACTCTTTTGCTCAATTTGTGGGAGATCAGGACCTGCTGGTCAACAATTCAAAGTCCTATGTGATGCAAGTAGGTGCACGTTCAAGCAGGCCCTACACCTTTAAGGTCAGGTCCAGTTCGGTCACGAGGACGAGTTTCTGCTGGATGCCAAGATGAACTGGGGGCGCCTAAAAATCCGTAAGAAGAATGACCTTAGCCTACCGCCCGGTGTCAATATGGCTAAAAGTTTGGCCCGGCAAGTGGTCATCATTAAACAAAACGATCCTAAGAGACTGTATGGCCCTTGACCGTGCCTCCAATGTCCCGTGGCTCTAATATATCATGGAGTGCTTTTTGAGTCTGGGGAGAGGAGACCTCTTTGCTAACTCCGAATCGAGCAACAACAAGGTCTTAGTTGACATCAAGGTGCCCTTCCTTAAACAGCGGTCAATAGCCAGGGAAGATAAGGAGCACTTGAAGCCTAGCGTACGTCGCTTCATCATGTTAAGAACTACGCAGATGACTGAACCGTACCTATTAGGGTTCGTGAACTCGTACAATCGTTTTTTATTGACCAGGTTTCGGTTTGACCTCTTTTATCTTCTCCTTGCCCAACCAAGGGGGCTGAGTAAGGGACAGAGTATGCTACCCTGAGGCTGCGAAAGAAAATCTCCACAGGACATGCTTCACTTTTTGATGTTCTGTAGCTTTTATGACTCTCCCAGAAAGTCCTTCATTATCCTGATCTTGCAAAAGGCTAATTTTAGGCAAGTGCGCCCTGCCTATATTTCTTTACAAATGCTCACGGGTAGCACAGTCTTTTATGTGGTTCGTTTTTAAAAATCTGCAGTCAGGCTCAGGCCCAGTTGTGATTAATGAGTGTTTTTTAACATATTATTCATGGTACGATGCACTTTGTAATGCTTTGCATCCTTTCCTGCCTACTAATTGTTGTTACTGGATGTAATTACTTGTTGTTAATTCGACCAACCCTTTTAATTTGGCCTTGTCCTTGGTGTCACTTGCACTTTGTTCTTTACATTTAGTCTAGGTCATTATCTCATTTGGTATAGTTTATGAGGATAGTTTTATCTATAACTTATGTGATCTTTTACAGTTTTAACACATGAAGCCGAATAAAGTTTAATTTAACTTTACTAATTTAAAGTGTGTGTTATATTATATGCAGTTACTTGAAGGTGAAAGGCAAAATAGTTACAAGATACTATGTTTATTTGAGTCACGGCTTTCCCACTGCCCCCATTCTCATGTGACCCCGCCCCCATTAGAGTTAGGATCACAGTTCCCATCCGTTGTTAATGCACCCATCACCAGCTGGGACAGTCAAACCAGGAGGAGACCGAAGCGGTCGCATGTGCGTGAGTGCGGTCCTGCGCGCAGCGGGAGGGCCGTTTGTACACTGCGGATGGTATTTTAAGGAGATGTCGTTCAGGGGCGTCTTTGAAGGAGCTTCAGAGGTGTCGAGGTCACGCGGTCCGTCTGAAAGAAGAATGAAGGTCACGGAGTTCAACATTTAGTGGAGCAACGATCAGAACATGAATTCAGCACAGATGTACGAAGGCCTTAAAGTGAGGGCGTCATCAGACTGCTTAGAAGTGAGCTAACACTTAAGAATGGGGGACAAGGAGCGTATTCAGAAAAGCTAGGTCCAGTACCGTTGCTCCCAAGGACTAACATATAATCACTGTGTGGTAACTGTTCCTAAAACAAGGACCCATAACCAACTTGGTTATTTATGTATGACAGGGAAAAAAGAGAAAGAAAACTAAGGTGGCCGCTATATGTGGTTACCAGTTGATGAAGGATGGGGAATTTCTCCTTTAGAAATTAGTGCCCTCACACACTCTTGCGAGTGTCATGCTTCATCATCGGGCGTTGCTCCTCGTGGGGGTGTCGCTTCTGTCCCCCACGGGCCCCGCGAGAGGGCTCTTTGTCGGAGATCTTTTAGGAGACGCCGCAGTTGTGCATGCGGGTGTGTGGGCCTAAAAGGGTAGGTGAAAGTGTGTTAAAATTACCCCTCCGGTACCTAAGGGTCAATTTATTCGTAGATCCAGGAGGTAAGACTAAAATAATTATACAGGTGAGATGGAGCACCTCTATTAACAAATAACATAGAGGTCAGGGTATTACTCTGCTGCTCTCAGTGCCCGTGTGTGATTGTGAGTGAGTGTGTTGGTCAACATGTTTCGCGCTTAGACTCGGTCCCTAGTGGATCCCTATGCGCTTCGTCAGGACCATCTGGTGTGAAATCGTGAATAAAAATAGGAGTAGGGAAAAGGCACCCTGTATTCCTATGATACCTCTTGTCAGGTGTAAGTGCGTACTATGCGCTCAAAGGAACATCTCTTGTGTGTTCCTGTGAGAACCTGGTGATAAAAAGGGGGGAACAAAAAGACACACATATAGAGACACATATAAATCAAAGTAACTAGGAGTCCATAATAAATTCAATTGTTGCAGTAGCGTTTGATTCTTGCCACGCATCTCGTTATAACTGTCTATGGGAAAAGTGCCCTAGACATATTATTACTGTCACATATGCTCAACTGTGTTAGCTGACAGTGTCTGTGATTGCTGATGAGGTATCATGCACTCGCCTCGTGATGGCTGTGCATGTAGTATTTAGAACGAGTGTGGAATATCAAAAACACTTGTTGGTTTCATGGTGGCCACCAGTGTTCATTCATACAAAAGCGTGCTCCATGAGTGAATATAAAATAACGCAGTGTAATATCGCGTTGTACCGTGCTATTCATTACCGGTATTTGGTCGTGAGACACACATTGATATCACGTGAGGCAAAATATCCTTTCAGCACACACAATTTCATTCCGGACTCTCATACTAATTACCCCTTCAAAAGTAAATGAAGAGCCTCTTCGGCAAGTACCCACGGTCTCGAGGGGGAATATCTGCGGGATAGGAATGCCGAAATTAATCCCAGTGCGCGGGTAACATACCTGTCTTAGTCGTGTCCGAGCAGCTGAGTAATACTCACATTAAAGCCCCTTCATTTGTGGCCCGTTACCTGCCCTGCTGCTGGATAAACGCCGGAGGAAAAAAAGGCGGCATCCACCCAGTAAAGTGTGCTCGAGGGCGGAAGTGACGGGGGGGGAGGGGCGGGGGCGTGTGCTACATTAACCAGCTCGTTCCGAAGGTGTTAAGCGGGCAGAGATGAGAACGGCGGCCATATTGGAAGGGTTCTTTTAACATCAGATAAACCACCAGAATATTCTCATTCACATTGCGTGTACTTGCGAGGGGAGTCTGTCAAGTAAATAAATGAGTTGTTAATGTTGGCGGCGGGCATGTATGTTTTACAATGTGTTTCTTGGTTTCTCAGAAGATAATTGATTATCTTCGTCCTATTTACTTATACCGATGCGTGTATGATGTATGCAACTTTTTAAGGTTAAGAGATCAGTATCCTGCATTTTTAAGCGTATTAGAGCGGGGGCCCTCCCAGGTGATAAATGGTATAGAGTTGTAGATGTTATCAGGGCTATGCAGCTGTATTGCGGTACACAATAAGTCATACTGGGACATTCTGTGACATTCTCCTACCGTTGTGGATCTAGTGCGAGTGTCCCATCTATTTACGTGACACCAGTTATATATCGACTGCTTGTTACCCCATTCTATTAAACGACTTAGCTCATACTGTGATAGAAAAGGGGGGGGGTTTTCCAGATGGTAAGGTAAACCTGACCGGCCGGTCTGGGGTTGATCCATCTGAATGTGCTCGTATATTAACTGATTCACTACTGTGTGTTCAGGTAACGAGTTCCACCCATGGTATGTCGTCGTTTAATCCCCGGGTATTACATAGCAATCGGAACACCCAGCGTTGTTCTTGCCTGAACAATGTGGTGGGTGTCCAATTGGGGTTGGCTTCAATGATGGTCCATTTCAGGTCATTGGGGGCATGGTTCATTGCTAGATAATGATTTTGTAGCTTGGTGTTCGTCTTTTTGCATCGTATGGTGCTTTTGTGTTCCCCTATGCGCAGCTTAACTGGTCTGGTTGTCATACCAACGTATTGTTTACGGCATGGGCATGTAATCAAGTATATGCAGTTCTTCGTCTTGCAATTAGTATGCCGTTTTTGTACCCATGGTCTCACCAGACCTAGGTCAATTTGCTTGGATGCTTCAGTCAGTGGACATACGGAACAGGCGCCACATGGATAGTGACCCTCAACTGGTGGGAGAGCCCACAGGGTGGGTTGAGTATTGATGGATTGTTTGGGTCGTGTATGAACCAGGAGGTCTTTGAAATTCTGTGTGCGTTTAAATGAGAAGAGTGGTGTAGGACCAGGGTTGAACGCTCCTGTCTCCAAAATACCCCAGTGTTTTTTAATCAGTTTCTGGATTTTGTTGGAGTTGGGTGTAAATGTTGTTACGCATGTAAGTGCATTGGTTTGGGGTTTCTCCTTGACTTCCAACAGTGCCTCCCTCTGGTTATTTCTAGCTCGTTTGTGTGCTTTTCTTATAGTACTCTTGGGGTAGTTGCGTACCGACAAATTGTGCGACAGGATTGAAGATTGTTTTTCGAATTCGCAGATGGTATTACAATTGCGTCGGAGCCGTAGAATTTGACCCACTGGGAGATTGTCCCTGAGTGCCTTGGGATGGTGGCTCTGGTACATTAGGAGACTATTCCGGTCCGTGGGTTTTTTGTAGTTTGTGGTCAGTAGTGAACCTTCTTTTAGGGTAATCCAGAGATCTAAAAATGCGACGCCCTCTTTAGATGTAGTACCTGTGAATTTCAAAAAGGGGTCTAGAGTGTTCAGCCATTCGCAAAATATGGTACATCGATCCCCATCTCCTCTCCAGAAGAGTAAAATGTCTTCGATATAGCGTCGCCATACCATAACGTTCTCTTTGTAGGGGTTGGTCTCGCTCAGAATTAACTTGACTTCAAAGTTGGCCATGTACATACAGGCTAGACTCGGCGCGAACGTGCTCCCCATGCTGGTCCCTTGGATTTGATGATACAGTTGTTTTTTTAAGGCAAAAAAGTTCTCTTTGAGTGCCACGGCTGCACATTCGCAGATGAAGGCAACTGGTGTTTCATATGGCCATGGGTCAATGCTCTGTAGCATGGCCTCCATTACCTCCAGTGTGGCATCCTGTGCAATGTTCGTATACAGTGCTTCCACATCCAACGTGGCCAACAGGGTGATCGTTCCTGGTTCATTGAAATTCTCAATAAGGTTGAGGACCTCTGTAGTGTCCCTTAGGTAAGTTGGTGTTTGTGTGACTAAGGGGCGTAGGAAAAAATCACAGAGCTTGCTCAATGGCTCGAGCAATGAGTCAATGCCTGATACTATCGGGCGTCCTGGGGGGGGGTTAGTACCCTTGTGTATTTTTGGTAAGGTGTAGTAGTAGGGAATCCTGGGGTTTTCATTAATCAAGAATGCTGCTTCCTGTGGTGATATCCACTCTTCACTTTCAGCCTCTATGACCAGGCTTCTGATCTTCATAGTAAGTCTTGTTGTCGGGTCTTCCTCAGTGGGGAGGTAGTATTTGGTGTCCGTGAGCTGGCGCTGGCATTCTGCATCATATGTGCCTATGTCCTGGACCACGATGGCACCGCCTTTATCGGCTGGTTTGATGATAATTGATGCGTCTTCCGTGATGCCCTTTAGAATCTGTCTTTCATCTTTGGACAGGTTGTCATAGGAGCGACGGTGTGGGAGATTCGTGACGTCCTTCAAGACCGCTTGCTCAAACGTGAGCACTTCGTTTGGAGTCATGGCTGCAGTTGGTGTGAATTTTGATTTCTTTTTCAGCCCGGTGCCGGTGGTGGGTGTTGCAGGTTTGTCCTGGAAGAAGGCCTTCAATCTCACCTTCCTGAAGAATTGGTGGAGTTCCTGATGCAATCTGAAAGCGTCCTCACAGGGTGTCGGGACGAACCCCAATCCCTTCTCCAAGAGGTTGGATTCCTCCCTTGACAGTGACCTGGAGGACAGGTTGACAACTAGCGTTTTGTTCCTGTCGTCTTGCTCCTCGGTATCATTTGTTCTGGCTCCTGCCAGTGCACGTTCCTTGATCCGTTTTTCTGTCTTCCTCTTCCTCTGCCCCTTCCTCTGTTGTGAAAAGGGAGGTTTGGAAATTGGTGATATTGCGGCATCTGAGGTGGGTATCCCACTGGTGTGTTCCAAATGGGTGGGTGTCCGACCCATTGGCCCGCGTATGGTTGTTGTTGAAAAGGGTGGGGCGGGAAGTTTTGGAACGATGGTGGTGGTGGTTGCCTCCAAGATCCTCTTGTTGGTGGTGCATAATTTCTCCCATCATAACTGGAGTCGCTACTCGTTGACCCCGATCTTCTGGAGCTGTTACTACTCATTTCTTCCGAGGATGTATCTTGGTTCTGAAAAACATAGTCCTCTTTTGTGTACGGGTACACCTTCTCCTGGGAAAATCTTTTGACATCTTTTTGAAGTTTCGTAACCTTTTGTTTTGTCAAGAAATCTTTATGTTCTGTCATCTCCTCGTTGATCTCTGCTAGGCGTGTCTTAAATGCTGTGATTGATATCCCTGCTTTCAGGCCTGATTCTGCGAGAGTGATTTGAATGAGGAGTTCGTCCGATAGACGCTTGGCCGTGTTAATTATCAGTACGAGCCAATCTCTTGTGCATTTCCACGCTATCTTTGACCACTCTCTTCTGAATGTTAGATCTTCCAAGAAAATCCGTGGTGTTAATGTCACTAGTAGGCCATTCGGTGCTATATTGGCCCTTAGATATTCGGTCATAATTGTGCCGTGCAGAGCTGTTTTTATCTGTAATTTCCTCAGTGTTTGTAGCGCTTTCCAATCGTCATTCTTACTTCCTGATGCCATGCTACCATCTCCATCAAGCAATGATGGTGCCCTCAGTATCTCTGCCACAGTGTCATCGTCAAAGCTAAGGCCAGGATTATCCATTGTGTTATGGTGGATAAATGTTTATCATGATAAATGGGATCTAGAGAGTGTGGTTGTTAGGGATCTTTGCAATCTTATGAAAAAATGAGAGAAAAGAGGGAAGATAGGGTGGTATTGTCCCACGGCTAGCTGCCGTACTAAGTCACATAACACTTAAGAATGAGGGACAGGGAGCGTATTCAGAAAAGCTAGGTCCAGTACCGTTGCTCCCAAGGACTAACATATAATCACTGTGTGGTAACTGTTCCTAAAACAAGGACCCATAACCAACTTGGTTATGTATGACAGGGAAAAAAGAAAAAGAAAACTAAGGTGGCCGCTATATGTGGTTCCCAGTTGATGAAGGATGGGAAATTTCTCCTTTAGAAATTAGTGCCCTCACACACTCTTGCGAGTGTCATGCTTCATCATCGGGCGTTGCTCCTCATGGGGGTGGCGCTGCTGTCCCCCGGGCCCCGCGAGATGGCTCTTTGTCAGAGATCTTTTAGGAGACGCCGCAGTTGTGCATGCGGGTTTGTGGGCCTAAAAGGGTAGGTGAAAGTGTGTTAAAATTACCCCTCCGGTACATAAGGGTCAATTTATTCGTAGGTCCAGGAGGTAAGACTAAAATAATTATACAGGGGAGATGGAGCACCTCTATTAACAAATAACATAGAGGTCAGGGTATTACTCTGCTGCTCTCAGTGCCCGTGTGTGATTGTGAGTGAGTGTGTTGGTCAACATGTTTTGCGCTTAGACTCGGTCCCTAGTGGATCCCTATGCGCTTCGTCAGGACCATCTGGTGTGAAATCGTGAATAAAAAATAGGAGTAGGGAAAAGGCACCCTGTATTCCTATGATACCTCTTGTCAGGTGTAAGTGCGTACTATGCGCTCAAAGGAACATCTCTTGTGTGTTCCTGTTAGTACGGCAACACTGTTAAGCATATGTGACAGTAATAATATGTCTAGGGCACTTTTCCCATAGACAGTTATAACGAGATGCGTGGCAAGAATCAAACGCTACTGCAACAATTGAATTTATTGTGGACTCCTAGTTACTTTGATTTATATGTGTCTCTATATGTGTGTCTTTTTGTTCCCCCCTTTTTTATCACCAGGTACTAACAGGAACACACAAGAGATGTTCCTTTGAGCGCACAGTACGCACTTACACCTGACAAGAGGTATCATAGGAATACAGGGTGCCTTTTCCCTACTCCTATTTTTTATTCACGATTTCACACCAGATGGTCCTGACGAAGCGCATAGGGATCCACTAGGGACCGAGTCTAAGCGCGAAACATGTTGACCAACACACTCACTCACAATCACACACGGGCACTGAGAGCAGCAGAGTAATACCCTGACCTCTATGTTATTTGTTAATAGAGGTGCTCCATCTCCCCTGTATAATTATTTTAGTCTTACCTCCTGGATCTACGAATAAATTGACCCTTAGGTACCGGAGGGGTAATTTTAACACACTTTCACCTACCCTTTTAGGTCCACACACCCGCATGCACAACTGCGGCGTCTCCTAAAAGATCTCCGACAAAGAGCCCTCTCGCGGAGCCCGTGGGGGACAGCAGCGCCACCCCCACGAGGAGCAACGCCCGATGATGAAGCATTACACTCGCAAGAGTGTGTGAGGGCACTAATTTCTAAAGGAGAAATTCCCCATCCTTCATCAACTGGGAACCACATATAGCGACCACCTTACTTTTCTTTCTCTTTTTTCCCTGTCATACATAACCAAGTTGGTTATGGGTCCTTGTTTTAGGAACAGTTACCACACAGTGATTATATGCTTAGAAGTGAGAGCGCGCATCAGGGAGCTAGACTCGCCGCCAGTGCTTGACTTGAGCCGTCTGACCTCCCTGTGCTGCTATTTCCTGCTTTCTTTATTAATAGTCCCGAGAGGCTCCCGAGGCCTGGAGCAGCTGCGAGGACGTGTCACTGAGAGAGCAAGAGGCTGTCAGGGAAGCCATCTCCGGGGGCCCCTCGAGGCATTCAGCGCCAAGAGGGCCGGGAGGTGGTAGTGACGCTAAGAGCGCTGTCTGTGGTAGTAGCGGTGACCCCACAACAAGAGCTACAGGGGGCACAGCGAGCAACAGATGGCCAGCATCAGGGTGGCTGTCAGACGGGGGTGCCCATGCCATGGGTAGAGGCTGAGGTGGCTATCAAGGAGGTGTCCACGCCATGAGTAAGGGCCGATGTGGCTATCACGGGGGTGCCCATCCCATGGGTAGGAACCGAGCAGGAGACAGCGCCTCGACAGGAGGCCCTCGCGCTGTTAAACACACACTTCACCCCGCAGCCCTTTTGACCCTAAGTTCAGAGTGCAGCTTGTACGTGCTCCTCGCGCGGCACGCACCCGTGACGTCAGGTATGACGTCTGATGGATAAATGGAATCTCTTCTCGCATTCGTATCGAGCAGTGGCGGCGGTTTGGAGTCAATAGAGGATGTGGTCTCACGGCTAGACTGCCGACTTTGGAGCTGGGAAACTGGGGTTCGAGCCTCGCGGTCGAATCCACATCCTGTGATTCTGGGCAAATCACTTAATCTCCCCGTGCCTACCAACAAAAAAAAAATTAATGTGTCCTTGTGTAACGTAACTGGTGCTCTTGTAAAGCGCTCCAATACCTTCAGGTCAAGTTCGCGCTATATAAGTCTGCAAAAAATGTTAAAAAATAGAGCCTCGGGGTAGGGTGACCAGATTTTAAGAAGCTTAGAGCACCCACCAGGGCTCCGCTTCTGTGTTCCTGTCAGAGGGACCCCAGAGCACCCACCAGGGCCATTCATCTGTGCTCCTCTCAGAGGGAGACCAGTGCCCCACTTTTGTGCCAGTGTCAGAGGGGGCCCAGAGCACCCACCAGTGCCCCACATCTGAGCTCCTCTCAGAGGGAGGCCAGAGCACCCACCAGGGCCCTTTATCTGTGCTCTGTCAGAGGGAGCCTAGAGCACCCACCAGGGCCCCGCTTCTGTGTTCCTGTCGGAGGGAGCCCAGAGCACCCACTGGGGCCCCACTTCTGTGCCTGTGTCAGAGGTAGCCTAGAGCACCCTCCAGAGCCCCACATCTGAGCCCCTCTCAGAGGGAGCCCAGAACACCCACCAGGGCCCTTCATCTGTGCTGTCAGAGGGAGCCCAGAGCATCCACCGGGGCCCCGCCTCTGTGCTCCTGTCAGAGGGAGTCCAGAGCACCCACCAGGGCCCCGCTTCTGTGTTCCTGTCAGAGGGAGCCCAGAGCACCCACTGGGGCCCCGCTTCTTTGCCAGTGTCACAGGGAGCCTAGAGCACCCACCGGGGCCCTGCTTCTGTGCTCCTGTCAGAGGGAGTCCAGAGCACCCACCAGGGCCCCGCATCTGTGCTCCTGTCAGAGTGAGTCCAGAACACCCACCAGGCCCTTCATCTGTACTCTGTCAGAGGGAGCCTAGAGCACCCGCCAGGGCCCCGCATCTCTGCTCCTGTCAGAGGGAGCCTAGAGCACCCACCAGGGCCCGCATCTGTGCTCCTGTCAGAGTGAGTCCAGAGCACCCACTGGGGTCCGCTTCTGTGCTAGTGTCACAGGGAGCCTAGAGCACCCACCGGGGCCCTGCTTCTGTGCTCCTGTCAGAGGGAGCCTAGCGCACCCACCAGGGCCCGCTTCTGTGCTCCTGTCAGAGGGAGTCCAGAGCACCCGCCAGGGCCCCACATCTCTGCTTCTGTCAGAGGGAGCCTAGAGCATCCACCAGGGCCAGCATCTGTGCTCCTGTCAGAGAAAGTCCAGAGCACCTACCAGGGCCCCACTTTTGTGCCAGTGTCAGAGGGGGCCGTGAGCACCCACTGAGGCCCGCTTCTGTGCCCTTTCAGAGGGAGCCTAGAGCACCCACCAGGGCTCCACATCTGAGCTCCTCTCAGAGGGAGCCCAGAGCACCCACCAGGGCCCTTTATCTGTGCTCTGTCAGAGGGAGTCCAGAGCACCCACCAGGGCCCCACATCTGTGCTCCTGTCAAAGGGAGCCTAGAAGCACCCTGCAGGGCCCTACTTCTGTGCCCGTGTCAGAGGGGGCCCAGAGCACCCACTGGGGCCCCGCTTCTGTGCCTTTGTGCCTTTGTCAGAGGGAGCCTAGAGCACCTACCAGGGCCCCGCATCTGTGCTCCTATCAGAGTAAGTCCAGAACACCCACCAGGGCCCTTCATCTGTGCTCTGTCATAGGGAGCCTAGAGCACCCACCAGGGCCCCGCATCTGTGCTCCTGTCAGACTGAGTCCAGAACACCCACCAGGGACCTTCATCTGTGCTCTGTCAGAGGGAGCCTAGAGCACCCACCAGGGCCCCGCTTCTGTGTTCCTGTCAGAGGGAGCCCAGAGCACCCACTGGGGCCCCGCTTCTGGACCAGTGTCACAGAGAGCATAGAGCACCCACTGGGGCCCTGCTTCTGTGCTCCTCTCAGAGGGAGCCCAGAGCACCCACCAGGGCCCTTCATCTGTGCTCCTGTCAGAGGGAGCCTAGCGCACCCACCAGGGTCCCACTTCTGTGCTCCTGTCAGAGGGAGTCCAGAGCACCCGCCAGGTCCCCGCATCTCTGCTCCTGTCAGAGGGAGCCTAGAGCATCCACCAGGGCCCGCATCTGTGCTCCTGTCAGAGGGAGCCTAGAGCACCTACCTGAGCCCTGCTTCTGTGCTCCTGTCAGAGGGGGCCTAGAGCACCCACTGGGGCCCGCATCTGTGCTCCTGTCAGAGTGAGTCCAGAGCACCCACTGGGGTCCGCTTCTGTGCTAGTGTCACAGGGAGCCTAGAGCACCCACCGGGGCCCTGCTTCTGTGCTCCTGTCAGAGGGAGCCTAGCGCACCCACCAGGGCCCGCTTCTGTGCTCCTGTCAGAGGGAGTCCAGAGCACCCGCCAGGGCCCCACATCTCTGCTTCTGTCAGAGGGAGCCTAGAGCATCCACCAGGGCCAGCATCTGTGCTCCTGTCAGAGGGAGTCCAGAGCACCTACCAGGGCCCCACTTTTGTGCCAGTGTCAGAGGGGCCGTGAGCACCCACTGAGGCCCGCTTCTGTGCCCTTTCAGAGGGAGCCTAGAGCACCCACCAGGGCTCCACATCTGAGCTCCTCTCAGAGGGAGCCCAGAGCACCCACCAGGGCCCTTTATCTGTGCTCTGTCAGAGGGAGTCCAGAGCACCCACCAGGGCCCCACATCTGTGCTCCTGTCAAAGGGAACCTAGAAGCACCCTGCAGGGCCCTACTTCTGTGCCCGTGTCAGAGGGGGCCCAGAGCACCCACTGGGGCCCCGCTTCTGTGCCTTTGTGCCTTTGTCAGAGGGAGCCTAGAGCACCTACCAGGGCCCCGCATCTGTGCTCCTATCAGAGTAAGTCCAGAACACCCACCAGGGCCCTTCATCTGTGCTCTGTCATAGGGAGCCTAGAGCACCCACCAGGGCCCCGCATCTGTGCTCCTGTCAGACTGAGTCCAGAACACCCACCAGGGACCTTCATCTGTGCTCTGTCAGAGGGAGCCTAGAGCACCCACCAGGGCCCCGCTTCTGTGTTCCTGTCAGAGGGAGCCCAGAGCACCCACTGGGGCCCCGCTTCTGTACCAGTGTCACAGAGAGCATAGAGCACCCACTGGGGCCCTGCTTCTGTGCTCCTCTCAGAGGGAGCCCAGAGCACCCACCAGGGCCCTTCATCTGTGCTCCTGTCAGAGGGAGCCTAGCGCACCCACCAGGGTCCCACTTCTGTGCTCCTGTCAGAGGGAGTCCAGAGCACCCGCCAGGTCCCCGCATCTCTGCTCCTGTCAGAGGGAGCCTAGAGCATCCACCAGGGCCCGCATCTGTGCTCCTGTCAGAGGGAGCCTAGAGCACCTACCCGAGCCCTGCTTCTGTGCTCCTGTCAGAGGGGGCCTAGAGCACCCACTGGGGCCCAGCTTCTGTGCCCGTGTCAGAGAGAGCCCAGAGAACTCCCCAGGGCCCCGCCGCTTCTGTGCTCCTGTCAGAGGGAGCCCAGAGCACCCACCGGGGCCCTGCTTCTGTGCCCGTGTCAGAGGGGGCCTAGAGCATCCACCTTGGCCCTGCTTCTGTGTCTGTGTCAGAGAGGGCCAAGAGCACCCAAGGGGCCCCGTTTCTCTGCTCCTGTCAGAGGGAGTCCAGAGCACCCACCAGGGCCCCACGTCTGTGCTCCTGTCAGAGGGAGCCTGGAGCGCCCACTGGGCCCGTTTCTGTGCCCGTGTCAGAGGGAGCCTAGAGAACCCTCCAGGGCCACACTTGTGTGCACATGTCAGAGGGAGCCCAGAGCACCCACAAGAACCCCGCTTCTGTGCTCATGTCAGAGGGTGCCCAGAGCACCCACCAGGGCCCCGCTTGTGTGTCCAAGTCAGAGGGAGCCCAGAGCATCCACCGGGGCCCCGCCTCTATGCTCCTGTCAGAGGGAGTCCAGAGCACCCACCAGGACCCCGCATCTGTGCTCCTGTCAGAGGGAGCCTAGAAGCACCTACCAGGGCCCCACTTCTGTGCCTATGTCAGAGGGGGCCCAGAGCACCCAATAGGGCCCTGCTTCTGTGCCTGTGTCAGAGGGAGCCTAGAGCACCTACCATGGCCCCACATCTGTGCTCCTGTCAGAAGGAGCCCAGAGCTCCCACCAGGGCCCCACATCTGAGCTCCTCTCAGAGGGAGCCCAGAGCACCCACCAGGGCCCTTCATCTGTGCTCTGTCAGAGGGAGCCTAGAGCACCCACCAGGGCCCCGCTTCTGTGTTTCTGTCAGAGGGAGCCCAGAGCACCCACTGGGGCCCCGCTTCTGTGCCAGTGTCACAGGGAGCCTAGAGCACCCACTGGGGTCCTGCTTCTGTGCTCCTGTCAGAGGGAGCCCAGAGCACCCACCAGGGCCCCACATCTGTGCCCGTGTGAGAGGGAGCCCAGAGAACCCTCCAGGGCCACACTTGTGTGCCCGTGTCAGAGGGAGTCCAGAGAACCTCCCAGGGCCCTGCTTCTGTGCCTGGGGCAGAGGGAGCCCAGAGTACCCACAAGAGCCCCGTTTCTGTGCTCATGTCAGAGGGTGCCCAGAGCACCCACCAGGGCCCCGCTTGTGTGCCCAATTCAGAGGGAGCCCAGAGCATCCACCGGGGCCCCGCCTCTGTGCTCCTGTCAGAGGGAGTCCAGAGCACCCACCAGGACCCCGCATCTGTGCTCCTGTCAGAGGGAGCCTAGAAGCACCTACCAGGGCCCCACTTCTGTGCCCATGTCAGAGGGGGCCCAGAGCACCCACTGGAGCCCCGCTTCTGTGCCTGTGTCAGAGGGAGCCTAGATCACCTACCAGGGCCCCACATCTGTGCTCCTGTCAGAAGGAGCCCAGAGCGCCCACCAGGGCCCCACATCTGAGCTCCTCTCAGAGGGAGCCCAGAGCACCCACCAGGGCCCTTCATCTGTGCTCTGTTAGAGAGAGCCTAGAGCACCACCAGGGCCCCGCTTCTGTGTTCCTGTCAGAGGGAGCACAGAGCACCCACTGGGGCCCCGCTTCTGTGCCAGTGTCACAGGGAGCCTAGAGCACCCCCGGGGCCCTGCTTCTGTGCTCCTGTCAGAGGGAGTCCAGAGCACCCACCAGGGCTCCGCATCTGTGCTCCTGTCAGAGTGAGTCCAGAACACCCACCAGGCCCCCGCATCTGTGCTCCTGTCAGAGTGAGCCCAGAGCACCCACCAGGGCTCCACATCTGTGCCCGTGTAAGAGGGAGCCCAGAGAACCCTCCAGGACCACACTTGTGTGCCCGTGTCAGAGGGAGTCCAGAGAACCCCCCAGGGCCCTGCTTCTGTGCTCAGGTCAGAGGGAGCCCAGAGCACCCACAAGAGCCCCGCTTCTGTGCTCAGGTCAGAGGGTGCCCAGAGCACCCACCAGGGCCCCGCTTGTGTGTCCAAGTGTTAGAACTGGGGGTCTCTAGTTGGCAGAGGTAGGTACCTTTGACCAAATAGGGACCCTTGCTTCTACGTCAGGGCAAGGGAGTTACACTACTGGATAATCCCTGCTCACCCCCTTGGTAGCTTGGCACGAGCAGACAGGCTTATCTCAGAGGCAGTGTGTTAAGCATTTGTGAACACATACAGTAATACACTGAAAACACTACAGATGGACACCACACAGGTTTTATAAAAATAAGTATTCTTTATATAGACTTAACACAAGACCACAAATGACAAATTCCACAATACTGTACTCAAAATAGACTTAAAGATGGTAGAAGTAACTTAGTTCAAGTTGATGGTAAATGCGACAAAGTTCTCACAAAAGTACCTGGATGCGTAACGCAAAACAAACAAAAAGGTTCGCAGGGATGGAGATGCGTCAGTTCCTTGCTTCGGGGGAGACGATGCGTCGCGCCTCAATGCTTGCGCAGAGTAGGGGATGCCTCTTGGTCCTTACCGGAGAGGAGGTGATGCGTAGATTCTCGTACTGCGTTCCGGTTGCGATGCGACAAGATGGCGCCTCGATGCGATGCGACGATCCGGTGCGATGCGATAAGATGGTGCACGTGATGCGACGACGTGAAGACGATGCGTGCACGCCCGGCGACTCTGTAACTTTGGAGCCTCGACAGGCCCTGCGACACGCTTCTCCGGTGATGCACCGGCGACCTCTGCGGCGGCGACATGCTTCTCCGGTGATGCGTCGGGTAACAGCTTTGACGAAGGCTCGCTTCTCTGGTGATGCGGCGGCGACCTCTGCGGCGGCGACACACTTCTCCGGCGATGCGACGGCAACAGCTGCGACTGCGACATGCTTCTTCTCGTTGAGTCGCGCTTCCAGCTCCCAGGGACACGCAGGCTTCTGCAGACAGAATTCCCAGCAAGGGATTTCAGAGGGGAGCTGGTGGTGAAGTCTTTTGTCCCTGAGACTTCAGCAGGAGGCAAGCACAAGTTCAAGCCCTTGGAGTAATATTCTGCAAGATGATGAAAGTTCTTTAAAAGTTCCTTCTCCTCTCCTTGGCACTGAAGACACCACTGTAGGCCAACCCAGCAACACAGCACACTGGCAGGGGTGCAGTCCAACTCCTACAGCTTCCTTTGGTTCTTCTCCTTGGCAGAGGTTCGTCTTGTTGTTCCAGAAGTGATCTAAAGTCTTGGGGTCTGGGTCCCCATATTTATACTGCAAAATCCTTTGTCCTCTGAAGGCAGAGGGGCCTGTACCTGGTCCAAACCAGTTCTGTGCAGTCCTGGAGCACTTTGTTTACAGGACTCCTTCTTTCCTTTGGCAGGGTGGGCCAGGGACATCAGACGCACCACAGGAGGTGGAGCCAGCATTGTGGAAGGCAGGCACAGCCCTATTCAGACCCAGGTGCAACTCCTCCCACCACTCTACATGCAGATAGGTCAATTCAGCCCTGTGCTGACTCGCCCTGTCTCCTGGAATCCCCCAGCCCCTATCACTCACAAAACCAGACACACAATACACAACCTAGCAGAGGCAGGCTTGGACAATTAGGCAAGAAAATACCTACTTTCTAAAAGTGGTATTTTCAAACACAGAATGTTAAAACCAACTTTACTAAAAGATGTATTTTATCATTCTGAGTTCAGGCATACTAAACTCGAATTTCTAACATGTTCCCTGGGTCAGTTAGGATTATAAGATGTTATAATCAAACTGCCCATTCTGGACTATGGGGACAGGTAGCCTTGCAATAGTGAAAAACGAAAATGGCTGTAATTCACTATTAGGACATGCCACACACACCATGGCATGTCCTACCTTATACTTACAATGCACCCTGCCCTTGGGCCTACCTTAGGGGTGTCTGATATGAAGATAAGGGAAGGTTTAGGGACTGGCAAGTGGGTGCACTTGCCAAGTCGACATGGCAGTCACAGACTGCACACAGGCTCTGCAATGGCAGGCCTGAGACACACTTTACAAGCCGCTTCTGTGGGTTGCACAACCAGTGCTGCAAGCCCACCAGCAGCATTTGATTTACAGGCCCTGGGCACCCCTGGTGCATTATACTAGGGTCAGACAAGTAAATCAAATGATCCAATAATGGAGTCACTAATCAATACATCAATTTAACATAGGGAGCACTTGCACTGTGGCACTGAATAGCAGTGGCACAGTGCCCAAAGCATCTAAAACCAGCAAACAGATCAAAAACAGAGAAGGCAATCAGGAAAAAAAGTGGAAGGGAGACTCACGCCAATGGTACCAGGTCTAACATGTGTCCCCTCCAGCTGAAATGTGGGGAGAACTACCCTTCCCCTTGGGAGTTCTCATCACTAAGGCGTAAAAATCTGGACAGACCATCAGCATTGGTGTGCTCTGTACCAGGGCGGTGTTCCACCGTAAAGTCCATCCCCTGTAGGGAAATGGACCACCTCAACAACTTTGGGTTCTCACCCCTCATCTGCATCAGCCATCTGAGGGGCCTGTGGTCTGTCTGAACCCGGAAGTGAGTCCCAAACAGGTATGGTCTCAACTTCTTCAGTGCCCAGACCACAGCAAATGCCTCACGCTCAATTGCACTCCACCTCTGTTCCCGTGTAAGTAATCTCCTACTGATGAAGGCTACAGGTTGGTCTAGGCCCTCCTCATTAATCTGTGATAGAACAGCCCCCACACCATGCTCTGAAGCGTCTGGTTGAACAATGAATTCCTTTGAGAAGTTGGGGGCCTGAAGCACGGGTGCTGTACACATGGCAGTCTTCAGGGCATCAAAAGCTTTCTGAAAGGTGTCAGTCCAGTTCACTTTCTTGGGCTGCTTCCTGGAAGTCAGCTCAGTCAAGGGTGCAACAATGTTGCCATACCCCTTGACAAACCTCCTGTAGTACCCCGTGAGTCCTAAAAAGGCTCTCACCTGTGTCTGAGTCTTTGGGGGTTCCCATGCCAGGATGTTATCAATCTTGCGTTGTAGGGGCGCCACCTGGCCGCTCCCTACCTGGTGCCCCAAGTACACCACGGAACCCTGCCCGATCTGGCACTTACTCGCCTTGATCGAGAGGCCTGCCTTTCGCAGTGCCATCAACACTTCCCAGAGGTGGCGCAGATGTTCTTCCCAACTGGCGCTGAACACTGCAATGTCATCCAGGTAGGCGGCACTGAAATCCTCCAGTCCAGCCAACACCTGGTTGACCAACCTCTGAAAGGTGGCAGGGGCATTCTTCATCCCAAAGGGCATAACCCGGAATTGGTAGTGCCCATCTGGTGTGGAGAATGCTGACCTCTCTTTGGCCCCATCAGTTAAGGCGATCTGCCAGTACCCAGACGTCAAATTAAACGTGCTGAGGTACCGTGCAGCCCCTAACTGATCAATGAGCTCATCAGCTCTGGGGATGGGGTGCGCGTCAGTCCTGGTGACTGAATTGAGTCTTCGTTAGTCCACACAGAACCGGAGTTCGGGTGTGGCACCAGGCGCGGCAGCCTTCGGGACCAAGACCACTGGGCTGGCCCAAGGACTGTGAGAGGACTCAATCACCCCTAAGGCAAACATCTTGGAGACTTCCTCCTGGATGTAAGCTCTGACCTTGTCAGTCCCTCTGTAAGCCTTGTGCTTCACAGGAGGACTGTCCCCAGTGTCCACATCATGGACGCACCACTCAGTGACACCAGGAATCAGGGAAAACAAATCAGAGAATTGTCCCAACAGTTAGTGACAATCTTGCTGCTGATCAGGGGTCAGTGTGGCAGAGAGGCTGACACCATCCACTGACCCATCTTGCTCTGTTGCAGACAAGAGGTCAGGAAGAGGCTCAGTCTCCTCCTCCATTCCATCATCTGTCGCTAGGAGCATGCCCACTTCGGACCTTTCTAAGTGGGGCTTCAGGCGGTTAACATGCAGGACCCGCAAAGGGTTCCTTGGAGACCGCAAGTTCACCAGGTAGGTGACATCACTCTTGCGCTCCACCACCTCAAATGGTCCGGTCCACCTGTCCTGGAGCGCACAAGGCTCTACAGGGGCCATGACCCAAACTTTCTGTCCAGGTTGAAGCTCATTCAGAGTGGCATTCTGATCGTACCACCGCTTCATCTCTTCCTGGCTGGCTTCCAGATTCGCCTCAGCGAGTTGCCTGAATCACCTGGTCTGGTTCCTGAAGGCCAGCATGTAACTGTATACATCCTGGGGAGGTTTCCTGGGAGATTGCTCCCAGCCCTCCTTGACCAGACTCAAATGTCCTCTTACCGGGTGACCATAGAGCAGTTCAAAGGGACTGAACCCTAAGGACTTCTGTGGCACCTCACAGTAAGCAAACAGAAGGCATGGTAAGAGGACGTCCCACTTACGCCTCATAGGTTCCTCAAGACCCATTATCATGCCTTTGAGGGTCCGGTTGAATCTCTCAACCAGCCCATTACCTTGGGGGTGGTAAGGAGTGGTGAACTTTTAAGTAACACCGCACTCCTGCCACAGGGACTTCATATAGTTGGATATGAAGTTTGTACCACGGTCTGACACCACCTCTCTGGGGAACCTCACACGGGAGAAAATCCCCATCAGTGCATGTCCCACCACGGGGGCCATCACTGTCCTGAGCGGGATGGCTTCCGTGTACCGGGTAGCATGGTCCACCAAGACCAGGATAAACCTGTTGCCCATGGCTGTCTTGGGGAACAGTGGCCCCACAATGTCAATGCCCACCCGTTCAAAGGGGGTACTGACTACTGGGAAAGGTTGGAGAGGAGCCTTGTGCTTCCTTCCACTTTTCCCACTTGCCTGGCAAGTTTGACAAGTCCTACAATGAGTGTCTGAACTCTTCCGCATCTGGGGCCAATGAAAGTGGGAGACAAGCCTTTCAAAGGTCTTGTTCTGCCCCAGATGTCCAGCTAAAGGTACATCATGAGCCAAACCCAGTAGGAAGGCTCTGAAGCGCTGGGGTACCACCAGCACACGGGCTGACCCAGGCTCAGCAACCTTAGGCTCGCTATACAGGAGGTCGTTCTCCCAGTAGATCCAATGTGATCCAAACTGATCACCTGCTGCCTGGGCTGTGGCCTGTTGCCGCAAACCCTCAAGAGAAGGGCACTTCCTTTGTTCTGCACAAAACTCCTCTCTGGAGGGCCCTCCTTCTTGCTGCCAATGGGTCAGCTCAGGTCCCCCAGTTCAGCAACTTGCTCCCCTGTAGGTTCCAGGGCATCCCCCTCAAGGTCTGCCTCCTCCTGGACCGTGGGAACAATGGGGGCTGGTTTCCCGCGCCCCCTGCCTCTTCTCTTTAAGGCAGGTTCCTGGGCCATACTTTCAGGCCCCAGGATCTCTTGAACACCCTTACTGGCTGCCATAGACCGAGTGGTCACACACGCTGTGAGAAGTTGGCCTGGTATATGCTGTCCACTAATTATAGTGGGCACCTTGCACCAGTCCAAACAACCCCTTATTGGAGATAGGTTAAAGACAACCTTATTGAAAGCTATCCTAGTGGTAGCTATGGAGAGCAGCCTTCAGGCTAAGTCTTGAAGGAATGTAAAGCAGCTTGTTTTACCAGTCTATAATCTCTTGAGTGATCAAATGAAAGAGCACCACACCAGGTATATATTCAAAATATATGTATTTATTGCTAAACACACCCCTCTAGTCTCTTTATGAGGCTAGAGTTCAAGTACATAAGCTAGAAGTTATTTAAACACAGTAATAGCACAAATACACGTTTGGGCCCGAGGGCGTACCAAACCATATACCAATAAAGTGGTATAAGAACCACGACTGAACTAGACACTAGGCCTAGAGCCTCTAGAAGTGCTTGGACCACAAGGAACCACCCAAGGTAGTGACACAGGGGACCCACGGGAGACGCGTGCAGTGTAAATACACAACCGCGATACGCCGTTGACTTCTATGGAGAAAGTCGTGATCGGGAAATTAGAGAAAAGGGACACTTAAAAGAGGACTTGGACCAAACCCTTTGAGATCTAGGACTTTGAAGAGTCTCTACCCACGGGAGCACCGGAGTACTCGTGTTACCTCACCCAGGGAAGCCGGGTGCATAGGTGCCTTTCGGGGTCGGGTTTCGTCGTCGATTTGAATGGCGATCTGCTGCAAAGTGCTGCTGGCGACCAAGTGAAAAGTGTCCGGGTGGATCCAAGAGTGGATCGGAGTTCTGAAGAACCTGAAAGCAGAGGGGACAGAGTCTGGGTCACTAGCCAGTGACCAGGAAGGCGATGGACAGATGCCCACCGATGTCGAGTGCTTCAGGTGCGTTGACGGTCGTCTTGTCTCTTCAGCCACGAGGTCCAGGAGGCGTTGTCGGCGACCAGGAGCAGGATTCGGGCTGGTACACGATGTCTGTCGAGTGCTGAGGTGTCGGCGACCGGATTGGACCCAACAAGCCTTGGCAACGGCAAGTCTCGATGCAGAGGAAGATCGTCGATGGTGCAGACCAGCAAGGTCTGGGGAACTCACCCAGCGAGGGTAAGTGAGGGCAGGCCTGGAGCAACCAGGATGCCAAGTTAGGAAAAGATTGGCCTTCGTTAAGGGCTACTAGCCAACGGGCTAGCGACCGCGAAGGAGCCTCGTGACGCCGCACGTGGATCTGGCTCACAGGACACTCGTGGAGTGGGGGCCAGTGATCTTCGGTGCAGGTGGTGCTGGAGGCTAGGGCTACTCGGAGCCCAAAGCACGACTTCTTGGGAGACCCAGAAGAGGATGCACTTGCAAATGTGCTCGGTGTCCAGGGGTCATGGTCTCAAGTCACCCACGATAGCCACGGGCCTCAGCTTTGCTGGGGACTCAGGGTAGCCTCGGGAAGTCTGAGAATCCACCTCTGGTGATGCGATGACTTCGGCGTCCGACGGGAGCTTCAGAAATGCGAACCGGACAGATGCTTCTTTGGTGCCTGCCAAGCAGGGAGTCACTCCTTGACCCCAAGGGAGATTCTTCTGTCCTCTAATCGTGAGTAGAGCGTCGAAGGTCCAGGATTCAGTTTCAGAGTTTCGTCCAGGGATAATCTAAAGTCCTAAGGACTGGGTTCCTATACTTATACTAAGGATAGGGGTTGGACTACTCTGTGGCCCCACCTATGGGTGGGTCAGGGCAGAGGGGTGGCTACACCCCTTTCCCTTTGTCCAGTTCACGCCAAAGCAGGGGCTGCAAGCCCCTGATCCGGTTTGAACTGGGGTATGCACAGGGACACCAAATGTGCCCCCAGTGCAGGACTTCAAAGCACCCGAAAGTGCTCCCGCCCAGCCCCAATACACATTATCCTGTCTGTGGTCACACCTCCCTGGGACAGGAAACCTATTGTCCAGGCCTCCCCTGCCGGAGTTTCGTCCAGCAGCAGGAGGCCAGACTCGTGTCTGTGGCAGCAGCATCCATTTTGTGATGCCAGGGCTCTGGAAAGAAGTTACCGGGCTAGCCAGAGTTAACATGTCTTTCCCTCTAGAAGGGTGGAATGCTACCCCCGCCGCCAGGATTGGCGGGGGGTAGTATTCCAAGATGTTTGACACCAAACACGACATGTTTAGGTGCAGCCATTCCAAAGTTAGCATTTTACCGCGAGGTTATAATGCGCTTAAGAGTATATGGTCAGGCTGCACTACAAACAGCATCAGAGATGGTCTCCGAACGCTGCAGAGGGGCCCTGCTCATGCAGGGGCACCCTCTCACATAGGAACCATGCATTCTGCCTTTAGGATTGATAAGGCCTGCCTTAGGAGTGACTTATAGGTTTATCTGTGTGTATGTATTTAGTGATATAGGTAACCTATATCACAGTAAGGGGTGCATGCACCACCTTACCCAGGCTGCAGTAGCAGACCTGTGGTGTCAGTTTGGATGGCCTTCCAGGGGTGGCATAATACATGCTGCAGCCCCTGGCAGGCCTCTGAGGTACCTATGCCCTTGGTACATAGTATACCATATACTAGGGACTTATAAGGGCACTCCAGATCCCAATCAGTGATGTGCCTAAGGCACATGGAAACCATTTTAGAGAGGAAGCAGCTAGGCTGGGGTTCTGATTAGCAGGGCCCCAGCCAGACTAATGTCGAAAAACAGTGAAGCATCAGCAAAAAGTGGGGGTACCCATGTGAAGCAGATCCTACTCTCCTACACAACCCCCCAAACGTAGGGACATTAAACTAACCTTGCCCAGTTAAGTCTTCATGTTCTAAGTGGAAGTACCTAGAGAGTCCATCTGCATTGGCATGGTTACTCCCAGGTCTATGTTCCACTGTAAAGTCCATCCCCTGTAGGGAAATGGACCACCTAAGCAGTTTGGGGTTTTCACCCTTCATTTGTTTTAGCCATAAGAGGGGCTTATGGTCTGTCTGAACCAGGAAGTGTGTACCAAACAAGTATGGCCTCAACTTCTTCAGAGCCCAGACCACAGCAAAGGCCTCCCTCTCTATGGCTGACCAACGTTTCTCTCTAGGGGTCAGCCTTCTGCTAATGAAAGCTACTGGCTGATCCTGACCTTCTTCATTCAATTGTGACAGTACAGCCCCTACCCCCAATTCAGATGCATCAGTTTGAACAATGAACTTCTTGGAGTAATCAGGACTCTGTAGAATGGGAGCAGTGCACATGGCCTGCTTCAGGTCATCATATGCCTTTTGACAGCTAACTGTCCACTGAACCTTTTGGGCATTTTCTTAGAAGTTAAGTCATTCAGGGGTGTCACTATTGATCCATACCCCTTGACAAATCTCCTATAGTACCCAGTCAGGCCTAAGAAGGCTCTCACCTGAGTCTGGGTAGTGGGAGCAGTCCAGTCCATGATGGTCTGGATCTTGCTCTGCAAAGGTTGAACCTGGCCTCCACCCACAAGGTGGCCCAGGTACACAACCTGACTCTGCCCTATCTGGCACTTAGTGGCCTTGATAGTCAGGCCTGCCTTTTGCAGGGCCTGTAAAACATTCCTGAGGTGGACCAGGTGATCCTCCCAGGTGGAGCTAAAGACAGCAATATCATCTAGATATGCTGCACTATAGGCTTCCAGACCTGTGAGAACTGTATTCACCAGCCTCTGGAAAGTGGCAGGTGCATTCTTCAGACCAAAGGGCATTACCACAAATTGATAATGCCCACTAGGGGTTGAGAATGCTGTTTTGGGCTTTGCAGTATCAGCTAGTCTGATCTGCCAGTAGCCAGCTGTTAGGTCAAATGTGCTGAGATATTTGGCAGAGGCCAAAGTATCTATGAGCTCATCTGCCCTGGGTATTGGATGGGCATCAGTCCTAGTGACTGCATTGAGACCCCTGTAGTCCACACAAAACCTCATCTCTCTCTTTTTCCACCACTGGTGTGAGGTTTTGGTACAAGGACCACTGGACTAGCCCAAGGGCTATCTGAGGGTTCAATAACTCACAAATACAACATTTTCTGGACTTCAGTCCTGATACAGTCCCTGACATGGTCAGGTTGCCTATAAATCTTGTTTTTAATAGGCAGACTGTCCCCAGTGTCCACTTCATGAGTGCACCAGGTGGTCTGACTGGGTGTCAGTGAAAACATATGTCTAAACTGATTGAGAACTTGCCTGCAAGCAGTTTGTTGCTGGGTAGTGAGGCTGCCTGCCAAGGCTACACCATCAACTGACCCATCGTCAGGGTTCTGTGAGAGCAGGTCAGGGAGTGGGTCACTCTCTTCCTCCTGCCCTTCATCAGTAGCCATGAGCAAGCCCATGTCTGCCCTGTCCACATATGGTTTTATCCTGTTGACATGGAGAACCCTGTGGGGACTCCTGGGTGTTCCTAGGTCTACTAAGTAAGTGACCTCACCCTTCTGCTCAACAATAGTGTGGGGTCCACTCCATTTGTCTTGGAGAGCTGCTGGGGCCACTGGCTCCAACACCCACACCTTCTGTCCTGGCTGGTAAACAGTCAGAACAGCCTTTTGGTCATGCCAGGCCTTTTGAAGTTCCTGGCTAGCCTCAAGGTTTTTGGTTGCCTTTTTCATGTACTCAGCCATCCTGGAGCGGAGACCAAGTACATAGTCCACTATATCTTGCTTTGGGGGCTTGAGAGGTAACTCCCATCCTTCCTTCACCAAGCACAGTGGACCCCTCACAGGGTGGCCAAACAGAAGTTCAAAAGGGCTGTAACCAACCCCCTTCTGAGGCACCTCCCTATATGCGAATAAAAGGCAGGGCAAGAGTATGTCCAATCTACGCCTAAGCTTTTCTGGGAGCCCTTTAATCATGCCCTTCAAGGTTTTGTTGAATCTCTCAACTAAACCATTGCATTGTGGGTGATAGGGTGTAGTGAACTTATAAGTCACTCCACACTCCTTCCACATTGCTTTTAAGTACCCAGACATGAAGTTAGCACCCCTGTCTGAGACTACCTCCTTAGGAAAGCCCACTCTTGAGAAAATTCCCAGGAGGTCCCTTGTCACCACAGGTGCTGTAGTGGTCCTGAGGGGAATAGCTTCTGGGTACCTGGTGGCATGATCCATTACCACCAGGATAAACCTGTGCCCAGAGGCTGTTTGGGGATCCATGGGACCAACAATGTCAATCCCTACCCTTTCAAAGGGCACCCCCACCACAGGTAGTGGTATCAGGGGGGCCTTTGTAGTGCCACCTGCCTTGCCACTGGCTTGGCAGGTTACACAGGAGCGACAAAACTCCTTGCTGTCTTCAGACATGTGGGGCCAGTGAAAGTGAGGGACAATTCTGTCCCAAGTCTTGTTCTGGCCCAGGTGACCTGCTAAGGGAATATCATGGGCTAGGGTCAATAGGAAGCCCCTGAACTTCAGAGGTATAACCAACCTCCTGGTAGCACCAGGCTTGGGGTCTCTACTCTCTGAGTACAGGAGTCCATCATCCCAATACACTGTATGGGGACCACTAGCTTTCCCAGCAGCCTCAGCAGCAGCTTGCTGTCTGAGGGGTTCAAGGGAGGGGCAGCTCTGCTGCTCCTGGCTCAGATCTGCCCTAGAAGGTCCCCCTGTCCCCAAGAACTCAACCTGGTCAGGTTCAAGTTCCTCTGGGACAGTTCCTTCTTCAGGGCTGAGATCATCCCCCCTCAAGGGACTGATCTTCCTCCTGAGCCAAGGGGGAAGGCACTGCCTTAACCCTACTACTCCTCCTCTTGGAAGGCACTTGGTCCATTCTTCCAGAATCCAAGGCCTGTTCAGTGCTAGACATTTTGGCTTGTGACCTGGTCACAGCAAACACATCTGCAGGGATCCCCAGCATTTCTGCATGGGTCCTGAGCTCCACTTCTGCCCAAGCAGAAGTCTCTAAGTCATTGCCAAGCAAGCATTCGACTGGTAGGTTTGCACCTACCACAACCTTCTTAAGGCCAGTTACCCCTCCCCAGGAGAAGTTAACAACTGCCAGAGTATGGTCTGTTCTGACATTGCTAGCATTGGTCACTTGGTACATCTCACCAAGTATAACTTGCCCAGGATTCACAAGGTCTTGTGTCACCATTGTGACACTTGCCCCTGTGTCCCTAAATGCCAAAGCCTCACGTCCATTGATTAAAGGCTGTTGTCTGTACTTGCCCAGATTACTGGGACTCACAGAGGAGGTCACATCCATGCCTCCATCACATACTAACACAGCCTGAGTCAGTTCTCTGACTAGGTCAGAGCCCAACTCAGTACCCAGGGTGAACCCTACTAAACCCTTGGCTGGAGCACTCCCACCAACTGTACTAGGCGGAACAGGTGCCTTAGGGGCATTGGTGGGTGCGGGACTGGAGTCTTTGGACTTGGTGCAATCACTGGTCCAGTGGGTCTTTTGCTTACAGACCTTGCACCATGGTTTTCTTTGGCCTTTCCCTTTGGTAGACTGTGAATCCCCACCAGAAGAAGATTTTTGGGGGCCTGATGAAGACTTTTGATCTTTACCCTTCTCCCCACCCTTTTCAGAGTTCTTAGCATCTTACTTCTTGGTTTCCCCACCTTGGTTCTGTACCTTCTGCTTCACCCTGGTTCTGACCCATTTGTCTGCCTTCTTTCCCAATTCTTGGTGAGAGGTCAGATCAGAGTCTACCAGGTATTGATGCAACAGCTGATTTTGACAGTTATTAAGAATCTGCTCCCTCATTATCAGATTGTACAATCCTGAGAAGTCACACACCTTACTGCCCATCAACCAGCCTTCCAGAGCCTTGGCAGAACAATCCACATAGTCTACCCAGTCTTGAGTCTGTGCTTTTGGGTATCTCTGAACTTCAACCTGTACTGTTCAGTGGTTAGGCCAAACCCATCAATAAGAGCACTCTTCAAGACCTTGTAATTATCAGCATCCTCCTCTCTAACAGTGAGGAGCTTATCTCTACCTTTGTCAGCAAAGGAGAGCCACAAGATTGCTGCCCACTGCTCCTGAGGGACCTTCTGTACCTTACAGGCCCTCTCTAGAGCAGTTATCCACTTGTGGATGTCATCCCCATTCTGATAGGGAGGGACAATCTTGCTCAGGTTCCTATGGTCATAGGACCTTTCCCTATCTCTAGGGATATGGCTGCCACCATGGGACTCTAGTCCCAACTGTCTTCTCTCTCTAAAGAGATCCAGGGACTCCCTGTCTATTGCTAGTTGCTTCTTTTTGAGTTCAAGCTGAGCTTCCTCATATAGTACCAGCCTCTTTCTTCTCTCATGAGAGGATTCCCTCCTATGAGATGAGACAGAGCTCCCTATTGAGGTGCCAGAGTGGTTAGACTCCTGAGAAGAAGATCTAGACCTTCTGGGCACACTCACAATCCTTCCTGGGGGGACAAAGGGGGCATCATTCTGATCCTCCTCTTCATCTTCCTCAGGAGGGGTTGGATTATCCAGGTCAGGGCCATTGGCGCCCTCCTGGCCAGTTTCAGAGGGGGGCTGGGGGTACTGGTACCCCTGTTCCCATCCTCATCATCTGCCCCACCCTCAGCTCCTACCCCTTCAGTCCCCAAGGGCTTACTAAGGTCATAAGCCACCAACAACTCCTTGAGGTGTTGGGTGGTGGGGCTTTGGCCTGTCCTTATTTTTCTCAAGTTGCATAAAGCTCTCAATTCCAAGAATGGGAGTGTATCATACTTGGAGGGTGGAAGCTCAATGGCTTCCTGCAAGGATTCTTTGGATCCTGCCCTTAAAGACATTACTAGTGTGGTGTGGTGTATGCACTACCTACTCTCGTGTGGCCTACTAAACTCTCTTGAGTTGTAGAAAGGGTTGTGCTATCCCTTTACACACAACTCTAAGTTCAGTAGAACTTACTGTATTCTAAGCTTAAATTATATGTACCTTAGGTACCTTTAGTGGTTTTCAGTTGATCAATTCAATTGAGATTATCTGGTAAAACAATAGCAAGCTGGAATCCCACACGCTGCACACCAATGTGAGAAGTTGGCCTGGTATATGCTGTCCACTAATTATAGTGGGCACCTTGCACCAGTCCAAACAACCCCTTATTGGAGATAGGTTAAAGACAACCTTATTGAAAGCTATCCTAGTGGTAGCTATGGAGAGCAGCCTTCAGGCTAAGTCTTGAAGGAATGTAAAGCAGCTTGTTTTACCAGTCTATAATCTCTTGAGTGATCAAATGAAAGAGCACCACACCAGGTATATATTCAAAATATATGTATTTATTGCTAAACACACCCCTCTAGTCTCTTTATGAGGCTAGAGTTCGAAGTACATAAGCTAGAAGTTATTTAAACACAGTAATAGCACAAATACACGTTTGGGCCCTAGGGGCGTACTCAAACCATATACCAATAAAGTGGTATAAGAACCACGACTGAACTAGACACTAGGCCTAGAGCCTCTAGAAGTGCTTGGACCACAAGGAACCACCCAAGGTAGTGACACAGGGGACCCACGGGAGACGCGTGCAGTGTAAATACACAACCGCGATACGCCGTTGACTTCTATGGAGAAAGTCGTGATCGGGAAATTAGAGAAAAGGGACACTTAAAAGAGGACTTGGACCAAACCCTTTGAGATCTAGGACTTTGAAGAGTCTCTACCCACGGGAGCACCGGAGTACTCGTGTTACCTCACCCAGGAAGCCGGGTGCATAGGTGCCTTTCGGGGTCGGGTTTCGTCGTCGATTTGAATGGCGATCTGCTGCAAAGTGCTGCTGGCGACCAAGTGAAAAGTGTCCGGGTGGATCCAAGAGTGGATCGGAGTTCTGAAGAACCTGAAAGCAGAGGGGACAGAGTCTGGGTCACTAGCCAGTGACCAGGAAGGCGATGGACAGATGCCCACCGATGTCGAGTGCTTCAGGTGCGTTGACGGTCGTCTTGTCTCTTCAGCCACGAGGTCCAGGAGGCGTTGTCGGCGACCAGGAGCAGGATTCGGGCTGGTACACGATGTCTGTCGAGTGCTGAGGTGTCGGCGACCGGATTGGACCCAACAAGCCTTGGCAACGGCAAGTCTCGATGCAGAGGAAGATCGTCGATGGTGCAGACCAGCAAGGTCTGGGGAACTCACCCAGCGAGGGTAAGTGAGGGCAGGCCTGGAGCAACCAGGATGCCAAGTTAGGAAAAGATTGGCCTTCGTTAAGGGCTACTAGCCAACGGGCTAGCGACCGCGAAGGAGCCTCGTGACGCCGCACGTGGATCTGGCTCACAGGACACTCGTGGAGTGGGGGCCAGTGATCTTCGGTGCAGGTGGTGCTGGAGGCTAGGGCTACTCGGAGCCCAAAGCACGACTTCTTGGGAGACCCAGAAGAGGATGCACTTGCAAATGTGCTCGGTGTCCAGGGGTCACGGTCTCAAGTCACCCACGATAGCCACGGGCCTCAGCTTTGCTGGGGATTCAGGGTAGCCTCGGGGAAGTCTGAGAATCCACCTCTGGTGATGCGATGACTTCGGCGTCCGACGGGAGCTTCAGAAATGCGAACCGGACAGATGCTTCTTTGGTGCCTGCCAAGCAGGGGAGTCACTCCTTGACCCCAAGGGAGATTCTTCTGTCCTCTAATCGTGAGTAGAGCGTCGAAGGTCCAGGATTCAGTTTCAGAGTTTCGTCCAGGGATAATCTAAAGTCCTAAGGACTGGGTTCCTATACTTATACTAAGGATAGGGGTTGGACTACTCTGTGGCCCCACCTATGGGTGGGCCAGGGCAGAGGGGTGGCTACACCCTTTCCTTTGTCCAGTTCGCGCCAAAGCAGGGGCTGCAAGCCCCTGATCCGGTTTGAACTGGGGTATGCACAGGGACACCAAATGTGCCCCCAGTGCAGGACTTCAAAGCACCCGAAAGTGCTCCCGCCCAGCCCCAATACACATTATCCTGTCTGGGGAGGTGGTCACACCTCCCTGGGACAGGAAACCTATTGTCCAGGCCTCCCCTGCCGGAGTTTCGTCCAGCAGCAGGAGGCCAGACTCGTGTCTGTGGCAGCAGCATCCATTTTGTGATGCCAGGGCTCTGGAAAGAAGTTACCGGGCTAGCCAGAGTTAACATGTCTTTCCCTCTAGAAGGGTGGAATGCTACCTCCGCCGCCAGAATTGGCGGGGGGTAGTATTCCAAGATGTTTGACACCAAACACGACATGTTTAGGTGCAGCCATTCCAAAGTTAGCATTTTACCGCGAGGTTATAATGCGCTTAAGAGTATATGGTCAGGCTGCACTACAAACAGCATCAGAGATGGTCTCCGAACGCTGCAGAGGGGCCCTGCTCATGCAGGGGCACCCTCTCACATAAGAACCATGCATTCTGCCTTTAGGATTGATAAGGCCTGCCTTAGGAGTGACTTATAGGTTTATCTGTGTGTATGTATTTAGTGATATAGGTAACCTATATCACAGTAAGGGGTGCATGCACCACCTTACCCAGGCTGCAGTAGCAGACCTGTGGTGTCAGTTTGGATGGCCTTCCAGGGGTGGCATAATACATGCTGCAGCCCCTGGCAGGCCTCTGAGGTACCTATGCCCTTGGTACATAGTATACCATATACTAGGGACTTATAAGGGCACTCCAGATCCCAATCAGTGATGTGCCTAAGGCACATGGAAACCATTTTAGAGAGGAAGCAGCTAGGCTGGGGTTCTGATTAGCAGGGCCCCAGCCAGACTAATGTCGAAAAACAGTGAAGCATGAGCAAAAAGTGGGGGTACCCATGTGAAGCAGATCCTACTCTCCTACACACGCCCACTCTGGCAGACCCAACATCTCCAAATGAGACTTCTTCTCCACCTTAGCCCAAGGGGAGCTCTCTAAATCATTGCCCAACAGACAATCCACTGGCTGGCCTCACAGCAACTTGGAGAGTACCTGAGACCCCCCCCCCACTCAAAGGGAACTTGAGCCACCTCACACTGGCTCTGCGAGTTGTCCGCTGCATCTACAGGGAAGAATGCATGAGGGATAACCTGCTCCTTGGACACCAACCGGCAATTGATAGCTGTCACACTAGCCCCGGTGACCCTCAGAGCCTCCACCCTATGGCCATTGATGGTCACCCACTGCCTGTATTTCTTAGTGTTATCAGGCAGCTGGGTCTTAGGGACCATCTCAAAGTCTCCTAAAGAGACAAGGGACATTTCTGCGGGAAACCACCCACCTTGGGCACCCATCTCCTCCCCTCCCAGGGCTACACTCGCCATCTGACGGGGTGGTGCACGGGGTGGTGCTTTGGAATCCTTCATGGGACACTGTACATCATACCAACGGTGGCCCACTTGACCACACGTAAAGCACTTGTAGGGGCCCCTCTGAACAGGTTTACCTGTCGGGGCCTCTTGCTTCTTCTCAGGGGGAGGCTGGGAACCCTTCCCTTGGTTCCCTTGGGAATTACTTTGGGGCCCTTTCTGGAACTCCCTCTGTTTACCCTTGTCCCCCCCACTCTTCTGCTGGGGACCCTGCCCACCTTTGGCGGAATCTCCCACATGACCCTTGTGGACCCTGGTACTGACCCAGCGGTCCGCCTCCTCAGCAAGCTTCCTAGGGTTAGTTAACTTGCTATCAATAAGGCGCTGGCGTAGCTCTGGAAAACAATTAGTAGACAAGTGCTCCCATGCAAACAAATCACAGAGTGCTTCAAAAGTATCCACTTTGCTACCCTTCACCCAACCATCCATAGCTCTGCAAAAGAAAGATACATATTCTACCCAAGTGGTTGCCTCCAGTTTCTTACAATTCCTGCCCCTCTGTCTATATAGAGTTCTGGGGTCAAACCATACCTTGTCATCAGGGCTTCCTTCATGTGGGCATAAGACATCCTATTTTCACTGGGTAGGTCTAACAAAGTATCCCTCCCCTCACTCACAAAGCGGCCCCACAACCCCGCTCCCCAATCCTTCTCAGGGACCCGGTGGGCCAACATTGCTATCTCATAGGCTGCAAACCACTGCCCAATATCCTCATGCTTATGGAAATCTTTGATGACATCTTTGGGGATATATACCCTGCCTTCTGAAGGCACAGATGGTGCGCTGCCACCAGAGGGATTGATCTCTAGAC
The DNA here is from genome assembly GCA_963921515.1 of Calotriton arnoldi. Taxonomy (NCBI): domain Eukaryota; kingdom Metazoa; phylum Chordata; class Amphibia; order Caudata; family Salamandridae; genus Calotriton; species Calotriton arnoldi. The sequence continues at coordinate 356,716 of CAWUFW010014610.1, forward strand.
CCTTCGCCTTGATCTCTAACTCCCTCAACATCCTCTCATGCTCCATTCTCATTCTCTCTCTCTCTCTCCAAGGACAACTTGTTATTCTCTATTTCCCTCTGACCCTCCATCTTAAGCTTAGCCATCTCCAGCTTGTGCGCCCTATTTCTCTCCCTGTCTTCCAACTCTCTGGGGGACAGGTCTTTGGAAGAGATGCTACTGCCAGGTGGGGACGGTACCCCTCCCCTGGCTGGAAACTCTGGCCTATCCAGTTGCCCATCTGCATCCCCAGCTGGCTCCACCACCAACTCAGGGGCATTTCTTGCTTCTACCCAGGCCCTCAGCGCCTTTTGGTAGTCATCCTTTTTGGAAATGCCTGGTGTAGCAACTTTCAATTTCTTGCAGAGATGCTTGAGCTGTTTCATAGTGTAGGTGTCCAACCTCTCTTTCTCAAAATCTAGATCCATAGATGCAACAGATGCTGGTCTACTCATGTGTAGGAGAGTAGGATCTGCCTCTTATGTTGCCCCCACTTTTTTTCTGATGTTTACACTGGTTTCTGTCTATAGTCAGGCTGGGACCCTGCCAATCAGGGCCCCAGCCTCTCTGTTCTCTCTAAACGACTTGGAGTGCACTCTAGGTGCACTAGTGATTGGATACTGTGGCACCTTATGAGTCCCTAGTATATGGTGCCTTAGGTGCCAAGGGCATAGGTACTTCACATGCCTACCAGGGGCTGAAGCATGTATTATGCCACCCCTGGGAAGCAGACTAAATCTGACACCACAGGTCTGCTACTGCAGCCTGGGTAAGGTGGTGCATGCACCCCTTACTGTGATATAGGCTACCTATATCACTACCTAGATACAAACATATAAACCTATAAGTCACTCCTATGGCAGGCCTTATCAATCCTGAAGGCAGAGTGCTTGGTTCCTATGTGAGAGGGTGCCCCTGCATGAGCAGAGCCCCTCTGCAGCCTTCGGAGAACCTTCTCTGAGGCTGTTTGTAGTGCAGCCTGACCATATACTCTTAAGCGCATTATAACCTCGCGTTAAATGCTAACTTTGGGATGGCTGCACGGAAACTTGTCGGGGGTAGCATTTCACCCTTCTAGAGGGATAGACATGTACCTACTGTGGAAACGCGTTAGAACCCTGAAGAGCCCTGGCATCACAAAATGGATGCCACCAGTCACAGACACTGGGCTGCCCTCCTGCTGATGACCGAAACTCGCAGTGGAGGAAGCCCAACAATAGGTATCCTGTCACAGGAGGGTGTGACCACCTTCCAGACAGGGTTTAGTATATTGGGGCTGGGTGGGTGCACTCCTAGAGTGCTTTGAAGTCCTGCACTGGGGGAGCAGAAGGCTCCTCTGTGCATATGCCAGTTCAAACCAGCTCAGGGGCTACCTGCCCCTGCTCTGGCGTGAAACTGGACAAAGGGAAGTGGGTGTAGCCACCCACTCCCCTGACCCTCCCATAGGTGGGGTCTTAGAGCTAGTCCCTCCCTTCCTTTTTAGTATAAGGTAGGGAACCCTTGCCATTGCAAACTAGATACCCCTGGACGACGCTCTAAAGAAGAATCCTGGACCTTCGACGTTCCACTACCTCTGGAAGACTGAAGAATCTCCCTTGGAGTCAAGGAGTGACTCCCCTGCTTGGCAGGCACCAAAAACTACAACGACGGTCGCAAACTACGCCGCTCCCGCCGGAGCCCGAGGTCCCTGCAGCCCAAGACGAGGATTTCCTGACTTCTCAAAGGCCATCGTGAGTCCCCAGCGAAGCTGAGGCCAGTGGACCCCACGAGTGACGAGGAACCGCAGTCCCTGGGTACCGTGCACTATTGTCGAGTGCAACCCCTTCACGACGTTCTACGAACTTGTGCTTTGGACCACGTGTGGTCCCAGCCTCTAGCAGGAATCCCTCCGAAGATCAGAGGCCTACCCCGTCCCGAGTGACCGTGGGCCCCTGTTGAAGGAATCCTCCCGAGGCGTCTTTGCGATCCCTTGCCAGCCGGCTTGTGGGTCCCCTGAAGACTTTTCTAAAGAACCAAAGGGCTCCCCTGGTTGCTCCAGGCCTGCCCTGACTTACCCTCGCTGGGTGAGTTCCCCAGACCTTGCTGGTCTGCACCATTGACTTTTTACACTTTCCACGAGACTTGCTGCTACCAAGGCTTGTTGGCTCCAATCGGGTTGCCGACACCGCAGTCAGCTGCAGAGTTCGTGGGACACGCCGAATCCAGCTCCTGGTCGTCGTCGACGCCTCCTGGACCTCTTGGCCGAAGAGTCAAGACACCCGTGAACGACCTGAATCTTCCGACGACGGTGGGCATTCATTTTCCTTGCCCCGAGTCACTGCCTAGTGACTTTGAACACTGTCCCCTCTGCTTTCAGGTCTTCCTTCTTCCGAATCCAGGCTTGGATTCCATCGGACACTTCTTCGGACTTCACAAGCAGCAAGTCTTCATTGGCTCCCATTGAAATCGACGCCGCGACCCGACACCAAAGGACACCTATGCACCCGGCTTCCCTGGGTGAGGTAACTCCAGCACTACGGTGCTCCTGTGGGTGTTGGCCATAGAACTACTTACCCTGTAAGTTACTTGCTTGTAGCTACTCCCGAAGTGCCCTTAAACTCCTAATTTCCAACCGCGACTTGCCCCATTGAAGTCTACGGCGATCCGCGCCTGTGTTCACTCACTGCACATGTCCCCCGTGGGTCCTTTACTTACCTGCCTTGGGTGGTTTCGTGAGGCCCCAACACTTCTGAAGTCCCTAGGCCTTGTCTCTTTGCAAGTCGTTGTTCTTAAGTCTCTTTTTTAGTATATGGTCTGGTACGCCCCTAGGGTCCCAGCCATATTGTACTTAATTTATTGTGAAACGTTGATTTGTGCATATGTTCCTGACTTCTAATCTCATAAAGAGATTAGTAGAGAGTTGTTTAGTAATAAATACATATATATTTGATATATATACCTGTGTGGTGTCTTTTCATTTGGTGATTCAAGAGATTGTGTGGTAAAACAAGCTGCTTTACATTCCTCCAAGACTTAGCCTGAAGGCTGCTCTCCACAGCTACCACTAGGATAGCTTTCTATAAAGGTTGTCTTAAACCTACCTACCATAAGAGTCGAATTGTACTGGTGCAAGGTGTCCACTTTAACTAGTGAACAGCATATACCAGGCCAACTTCTCACATTGGTGGCAGCGTGTGGGATTCCAGCTTGCTATTGTTTTACCAGAAAATCTCTATTTGAATTACTAACTGAAAACCACTATAGGTACTTAAGGTACATATAAAGTCAAGCTTAGTATCAATAAGTTCTACTGAACTTAGAGCTGTGTGCCAAGGGATAGCACACCCTTTCTACAGCTCAAGCTAGTATCAGTAGGCCACAAACTAGTGTAGGTAGTACAACACTGCACAACACTAGAATGTCCTTAAAGGGTGGACCCAGTGGATCCACTCAGCCTCAGTATAAGGACATGGCTTTCTCTGAGTTGAGAACCATGTGTGCTGCAAGGCACCTGAAGCTAGGACAGAGTCCCTCCACACTACACCTGATAGATCTGCTGACAGCAGATGATCTTAGATTAGCTCTAGGAGCTAATGGGTCTGAATCAGTGGGTGGGTCAATTACAGTGTCTGGGTCAGATGATGAAAATCAGAATGACCAAGACTCTGTGATTGAAGGGCCAGGTCCCCAGGGGCCTGAAAAGGACAGAGGAATTCTCCCTAAGAGAACTGACATAGTGGAGGAGAGGCACAGGTCCCTTTCTAGGGAATCTGAACACTCCTATCACTCTGGCAGAGAATCTGTCTACCAGAGGAACTCCTACTACCCAAGAAGAGAGACCTCCTCTGACAGAATGTACAAACTGCTGCAGTATGAGGAAGCAAGGTTTGCCCTCAAAACCAAGCAGTTGGCATTAGACAAGGAAGCCCTGGAGCTCCAGAGAGCTTCTAGAAAAGAGGGGTTAGAACCCCCTGGTGGCAGCAACAGTGTCCCTAGAGGCAGAGAATATATTCCAGACCATAGGAACCTGAGCAAGGTTGTTCCTCCCTACCAGAGTGGGGATGATATCCATAAATGGGTAACTGCTATGGAAAGGGCCTGTAGAGTACAACAGGTCCCCCAAAAGCAGTGGGCAGCAATCTTGTGGCTCTCCTTTTCAGATAAAGGTAGAGACAAGCTCCTCACTGTTAGAGAAGAGGATGCTGATGACTATGAAGTCCTGAAGAGTGCACTGATAGATGGGTTTGGCTTAACCACTGAGCAGTACAGGTTGAAGTTCAGAGACACCCAGAAGGCACAGACTCAGGACTGGACTGACTTTGTAGATTGTGCAACCAAGGCTCTGGAGGGTTGGCTGGTTGGCAGTAGGGTTACTGATTTCAAGGGATTGTATAATCTAATGATGAGAGAACAGATCCTTAATAATTGCCAGAACCAGTTGTTGCATCAATACCTGGTGGACTCAGATCTGACCTCTCCCCAAGAATTGGGAAAGAAGGCAGACAAGTGGGTCAGAACCAGGGTGAGGCAGAAAACCCAGAACCAAGGGGGTGACACCAAGAAGCAGGATCCTAAGGGCTCTGAGAAAGGTGGGGATAAGTCAAAAGACCAGAAGTCTTCACAAGGGCCCCAAAAATCTGCATCTGGTGGGGAGTCACAATCCAACAAGGGAAAAGGCCAAAAGAAGCCCTGGTGCAAATTCTGTAAACAGAAAGGGCACTGGACTTCTGATTGTAACAAGTCCAAAGACCAAACCACCACCACTCCTGCCCCTAAGGCAACTGTTCCCCCTAGTTCAGCTACTGGTGGAGGTGGTACTCAGAATAAGGGTGTAGTAGGGTTGACCCTGGGTTCTGAAGTGGACTCTGGCCTAGTCAGAGTACCCACTCAGGCAATGCTGATTTGTGATGGAGACATGGACATGTCCTTCCTTGTGAGCCCCAGTAATCTGGGCAAATACAAACAGCAGCCTGTAATAAATGGCAAACAGGCTTTGGCATTTAGGGACACAGGTGCTAGTGTCACCATGGTGGCAGAGGATCTTGTGGACCCTGGACAGATCATCCTGGGCGAAATGTACCAGGTGACCAATGCAAGCAATGTCAGGACCAACCATAGTCTGGCAGTTGTGAATTTCTCCTGGGGAGGGGTAACTGGCCTCAAGAAGGTTGTAGTCAGTGCAGACCTCCCTGTAGAATGTCTATTGGGCAATGATCTAGAAACTTCAGCCTGGTCTGAAGTAGAGTTATGGACTCATGCTAAGATGTTAGGCATCCCTGCAGAGGTATTTGCTGTGACCAGGTCACAGGCCAAAATGCATGACACTGAACCAGCTCTGGATCCTGAAACTATGGACCAGATGCTTCCCAAGAAGAGGAGCAGTAGGGTTAAGGCAGTGCCTTCCCCTCTGTCTCAGATCACTGATTCCCCTCTTAAGGGAGGAGGAGCAGACCCTGAAGAAGGAACTGCCCCAGAGGAACTTGAGCCTGATCAGGTTGAGTTCTTGGGGGCAGGGGGCCCTTCTAGGGAAGATCTGAGTAAGGAGCAACAGTGCTGCCCCTCTCTTGAACCCCTCAGACAGCAGGCTGCTGCTGAGGCTGCTGGGAGTGCTAGTGGGTCCCATAAAGTTTATTGGGATGAGGGACTCCTATATTCTGAGGGTAGAGATCCAGCCCCTGGAGCCACCAGGAGGTTGGTAATACCTCAGAAGTTTAGGGGGTTCCTCTTGACCCTAGCACATGATATCCCTTTAGCAGGTCACTTGGGCCAAAACAAGACCTGGGACAGGCTTGTTCCACATTTTCATTGGCCACATATGTCAGAGGACACAAAGGAGTTTTGTCGCTCCTGTGTCACATGCCAAGCCAGTGGCAAGGCAGGTGGCACCACAAAGGCCCCCCTGATACCACTACCTGTGGTGGGGGTACCCTTTGAAAGGGTAGGGATTGACATTGTTGGTCCCCTTGACCCTCAAACTGCATCTGGGCACAGATTTATCCTGGTGGTAGTGGATCATGCCACCAGGTACCCAGAGGCAATTCCCCTGAGGACCACCACAGCCCCTGTGGTGGCAAGAGCCCTCATTGGAGTTTTCTCCAGAGTGGGTTTCCCAAAGGAGGTCATCTCTGACAGAGATACAAACTTCATGTCAGGATATTTGAAAGCAATGTGGAAGGAGTGTGGTGTAACTTATAAATTCACCACCCCCTATCACCCACAATGCAATGGGTTGGTTGAACGTTTCAACAAAACCCTGAAGGGAATGATTAAAGGACTCCCAGAGAAGCTTAGGCGGAAATGGGACCTTCTTCTTCCCTGCCTGTTGTTTGCATACAGAGAGGTTCCACAGAAGGGGGTTGGTTACAGCCCATTTGAGCTTCTGTTTGGGCATCCTGTAAGAGGTCCATTATGTTTGGTAAAAGAGGGCTGGGAGTTACCTCTCAAGCCCCCCAAACAAGATGTGATGGACTATGTACTTGGTCTCCGCTCCAGGATGGCCGAATACATGAAAAAGGCAACCAAAAACCTGGAGGCCAGCCAAGAATTACAAAAAGCTTGGCATGACCAAAAGGCTGTGCTGACTGTGTACCAGCCAGGACAGAAAGTGTGGGTGTTGGAGCCTGTGGCCCCAGCAGCCCTCCAAGACAAGTGGAGTGGCCCCCATACAATTGTTGAGCAAAAGGGAGAAGTCACCTATCTGGTGAATCTTGGAACTCCCAGGAGCCCCCTGAGGGTACTCCATGTCAACAGATTAAAGCCATATGTTGACAGGGCTGACATGGGCTTGCTCATGGCAACTGATGAGGACCAGGAGGAGGAGAGTGACCCTCTCCCTGACCTGCTCTCACAGAACCCTGATGATGGGTCAGTAGATGGTGTTGCTTTGGCAAGCAGCCTCACTGACCATCAGCAAACTGAGTGCAGACAAGTTCTGCAACAGTACAGACATATGTTTAGCCTGACCCCTAGTCAGACTACCTGGTGCACCCATGAGGTGGACACTGGAGACAGTCTGCCTGTCAAGAGTAAAATCTACAGGCAACCTGACCATGTCAGGGACTGTATCAGGACTGAAGTCCAGAAAATGTTGGAGTTAGGTGTGATTGAGCCTTCAGATAGCCCTTGGGCTAGCCCAGTAGTCCTAGTACCCAAGCCTCATACCCAGGGTGGTAAGAAAGAAATGAGGTTTTGTGTAGACTACAGAGGCCTCAATGCAGTCACCAGGACTGATGCCTATCCCATACCAAGGGCAGATGAGCTGATTGATACTTTGGCCTCAGCCAAGTATCTAAGTACATTTGACCTAACAGCTGGCTACTGGCAGATCAGGTTAGCTGATGATGCAAAAGCCAAAACAGCATTTTCGACTCCCTGGTGGGCACTACCACTTTGTGGTGATGCCCTTTGGATTGAAAAATGCACCTGCCACTTTTCAGAGGTTGGTGAATAAAGTTCTGGCAGGGATGGAAACTTATTGCTCAGCTTATCTAGATGATATTGCTGTCTTTAGTTCCTCCTGGCAGGATCACCTGGTCCACCTCAGAAATGTTTTGGAGGCTCTGCAGAAAGCAGGCCTCACTATCAAGGCCACTAAGTGCCAGATAGGGCAGAGTCAGGTTGTGTACCTGGGCCACCTTGTGGGTGGAGGCCAGGTTCAGCCTTTACAGAGTAAAATCCAAACCATAATGGAATGGGTTGCTCCTACCACCCAGACACAGGTGAGAGCCTTCTTAGGCCTGACTGGGTACTATAGGAGGTTTGTCAAGGGATATGGATCTATAGTGACCCCCTTGAATGATCTGACCTCAAAGAAAATGCCAAAAAAGGTTCAGTGGACAGCTAGCTGTCAGAAGGCATTTGAAGACCTAAAGCAGGCCATGTGCACTGCCCCCATCTTACAGAGTCCAGACTACACCAAAAAGTTCATTGTCCAAACAGATGCTTCTGAGCTGGGTGTGGGAGCTGTACTGTCTCAACTGAATGATGAAGGTCAAGACCAGCCAGTAGCTTTTATTAGCAGAAGGCTGACCCCTAGAGAGAAACGTTGGTCAGCTATAGAGAGGGAGGCCTTTGCTGTGGTGTGGGCCCTGAAGAAGCTGAGGCCATACTTGTTTGGCACTCACTTCATAGTTCAGACTGACCACAAGCCCCTCCTATGGCTTAAACAGATGAAAGGTGAAAACCCAAAACTTTTGAGGTGGTCCATTTCCCTACAGGGGATGGACTATACAGTGGAACATAGGCCTGGGACCCAACATGCCAATGCAGATGGACTCTCAAGGTATTTCCACTTAGAGCACGAAGACTCAACTGGTCAAGGTTAGTTTAGTGTCCCTGCGTTTGGGGGGGGTTGTGTAGGAGAGTAGGATCTGCCTCTTATGTTGCCCCCACTTTTTTTCTGATGTTTACACTGGTTTCTGGCTATAGTCAGGCTGGGACCCTGCCAATCAGGGCCCCAGCCTCTCTGTTCTCTCTAAACGACTTGGAGTGCACTCTAGGTGCACTAGTGATTGGATACTGTGGTACCTTATGAGTCCCTAGTATATGGTACCTTAGGTGCCAAGGGCATAGGTACTTCACAGGCCTACCAGGGGCTGAAGCATGTATTATGCCACCCCTGGGAAGCAGACTAAATCTGACACCACAGGTCTGCTACTGCAGCCTGGGTAAGGTGGTGCATGCACCCCTTACTGTGATATAGGCTACCTATATCACTACATAGATACACACATATAAACCTATAAGTCACTCCTATGGCAGGCCTTATCAATCCTGAAGGCAGAGTGCTTGGTTCCTATGTGAGAGGGTGCCCCTGCATGAGCAGAGCCCCTCTGCAGCATTCGGAGACCCTTCTCTGATGCTGTTTGTAGTGCAGCCTGACCATATACTCTTAAGCGCATTATAACCTCGCGTTAAATGCTAACTTTGGGATGGCTGCACGGAAACATGTCGTGTTTGGTGTCAAACATCTTGGAATACTACCCCCCGCCAGTTCTGGCGGCGGGGGTAGCATTCCACCCTTCTAGAGGGATAGACATGTACCTACTGTGGAAACGCGGTAGAATCCTGAAGAGCCCTGGCATCACAAAATGGATGCCACCAGTCACAGACACTGGGCTGCCCTCCTGCTGATGACCGAAACTCGCAGTGGAGGAAGCCCAACAATAGGTATCCTGTCACAGGAGGGTGTGACCACCTTCCAGACAGGGTTTAGTGTATTGGGGCTGGGTGGGTGCACTCCTAGAGTGCTTTGAAGTCCTGCACTGGGGGAGCAGAAGGCTCCTCTGTGCATATGCCAGTTCAAACCAGCTCAGGGGCTACCTGCCCCTGCTCTGGCGTGAAACTGGACAAAGGGAAGTGGGTGTAGCCACCCACTCCCCTGACCCTCCCATAGGTGGGGTCATAGAGCTAGTCCCTCCCTTCCTTTTAGTATAAGAGGGGGAACCTGTGCCATTGCAAACTAGATACCCCTGGACGACGCTCTAAAGAAGAATCCTGGACCTTCGACGTTCCACTACCTCTGGAAGACTGAAGAATCTCCTTGGAGTCAAGGAGTGACTCCCCTGCTTGGCAGGCACCAAAAACTACAACGACGGTCGCAAACTACGCCGCTCCCGCCGGAGCCCGAGGTCCCTGCAGCCCAAGACGAGGATTTCCTGACTTCTCAAAGGCCATCGTGAGTCCCCAGCGAAGCTGAGGCCAGTGGACCCCACGAGTGACGAGGAACCGCAGTCCCTGGGTACCGTGCACTATTGTCGAGTGCAACCCCTTCACGACGTTCTACGAACTTGTGCTTTGGACCACGTGTGGTCCCAGCCTCTAGCAGGAATCCCTCCGAAGATCAGAGGCCTACCCCGTCCCGAGTGACCGTGGGCCCCTGTTGAAGGAATCCTCCCGAGGCGTCTTCGCGATCCCTTGCCAGCCGGCTTGTGGGTCCCCTGAAGACTTTTCTAAAGAACCAAAGGGCTCCCCTGGTTGCTCCAGGCCTGCCCTGACTTACCCTCGCTGGGTGAGTTCCCCAGACCTTGCTGGTCTGCACCATTGACTTTTTACACTTTCCACGAGACTTGCTGCTACCAAGGCTTGTTGGCTCCAATCGGGTTGCCGACACCGCAGTCAGCTGCAGACTTCGTGGAACGCGCCGAATCCAGCTCCTGGTTATCGTCGACACCTGCTGGACCTCGTGGCCGAAGAGTCAAGACACCCATGAACGACTTGAATCTTCCGACGACGGTGGGCATTCATCTTCCTTGCCCCGAGTCACTGCCCAGTGACTTTGAACACTGTCCCCTCTGCTTTCAGGTCTTCCTTCTTCCGAATCCAGGCTTGGATTCCACCGGACACTTCTTCGGACTTCACAAGCAGCAAGTCTTCATTGGCTCCCATTGAAAACGACGCCGCGACCCGACACCAAAGGACACCTATGCACCCGGCTTCCCTGGGTGAGGTAACTCCAGCACTACGGTGCTCCTGTGGGTGTTGGCCCTAGAACTACTTACCCTGTAAGTGACTTGCTTGTAGCTACTCCCGAAGTGCCCTTAAACTCTTAATTTCCAACCGTGACTTGCCCCATTGAAGTCTACGGCGATCCGCGCCTGTGTTCACGCACTGCACGCGTCCCCCGTGGGTCCTTTACTTACCTGCCTTGGGTGGTTTCGTGAGGCCCCAACACTTCTGAAGGCCCTAGGCCTTGTCTCTTTGCAAGTCGTTGTTCTTAAGTCTCTTTTTTAGTATATGGTCTGGTACGCCCCTAGGGCCCCAGCCATATTGTGCTTAATTTATTGTGAAACGTTGATTTGTGCATATGTTCCTGACTTCTAATCTCATAAAGAGATTAGTAGAGAGTTGTTTAGTAATAAATACATATATATTTGATATATATACCTGTGTGGTGTCTTTTCATTTGGTGATTCAAGAGATTGTGTGGTAAAACAAGCTGCTTTACATTCCTCCAAGACTTAGCCTGAAGGCTGCTCTCCACAGCTACCACTAGGATAGCTTTCTATAAAGGTTGTCTTAAACCTACCTACCATAAGAGTCGAATTGTACTGGTACAAGGTGTCCACTTTAACTAGTGAACAGCATATACCAGGCCAACTTCTCACATCATGACAGTAAGAATTGGCAGTTCTCAGGAAAAATAGCAGTCCAAGGAAAAAAATTCTACCAAAAAGTATGTGGTCGCGTTTGGTCTGCACTCACTAGTAGTGTACACCAATTACTGTATATGAGTCACAAATGCAAGTCCAGAATCCCCACCGCTGACCACCAATGTTAGAACTGGGGGTCTCTAGTTGGCAGAGGTAGGTACCTTTGACCAAATAGAGACCCTTGCTTCTACGTCAGGGCAAGGGAGTTACACTACTGGATAACCCCTGCTCACCCCCTTGGTAGCTTGGCACGAGCAGACAGGCTTATCTCAGAGGCAGTGTGTTAAGCATTTGTGAACACATACAGTAATACAGTGAAAACACTACAGATGGACACCACACAGGTTTTATCAAAATAAGTATTCTTTATATAGACTTAACACAAGACCACAAACGACAAAAATCCACAATACTGTACTCAAAATAGACTTAAAGATGGTAGAAGTAACTTAGTTCAAGTTGATGGTAAATGCGACAAAGTTCTCACAAAAGTACCTTGATGCGTAACGCAAAACAAACAAAAAGGTTCACAGGGATGGAGATGCGTCGGTTCCGTGCTTCGGGGGAGACGATGCGTCGCGCCTCAATGCTTGCGCAGAGTAGGGGATGCGTCTTGGTCCTTACCGGAGAGGAGGTGATGCGTAGATTCTCGTACTGCGTTCCGGTTGCGATGCGACAAGATGGCGCCTCGCTGCGAAGCGACGATCCGGTGCGATGCAATAAGATGGCGCCCTTGATGCGACGACGTGAAGACGATGCGTGCACGCCCGGCAGCCGTGTGGCGACTCTGTAACTTTGGAGCCGCGACAGGCCCTGCGCCACGCTTCTCCGGTGATGCGCCGGCGACCTCTGCGGCGGCAACACGCTTCTCCGGTGATGCGTCGGGTAACAGCTTTGACGAAGGCTCGCTTCTCCGGCGATGCAACGGCAACAACTGCGACACGCTTCTTCTCGTTGAGTCGCACTTCCAGCTCCCAGCGACACGCAGGCTTCTGCAGACAGAATTCCCAGCAAGGGATTTCAGAGGGGAGCTGGTAGTGAAGTCTTTTGTCCAAGAGACTTCAGCAGGAGGCAAGCACAAGTTCAAGCCCTTGGAGTAATATTCTGCAAGATGATGAAAGTTCTTTAAAAGTTCCTTCTCCTCTCCTTGGCACTGAAGACACCACTGTAGGCCAACCCAGCAACCCAGCACACTGGCAGGGGGGCAGTCCAACTCCTACAGCTTCCTTTGGTTCTTCTCCTTGGCAGAGGTTCGTCTTGTTGTTCCAGAAGTGATCTAAAGTCTTGGGGTCTGGGTCCCCATATTTATACAGCAAAATCCTTTGTCCTCTGAAGGCAGAGGGGCCTGTGCCTAGTCCAAACCAGTTCTGTGCAGTCCTGGAGCACTTTGTTTACAGGACTCCTTCTTTCCTTTGGCAGGGTGGGCCAGGGACATCAGACGCACCACAGGAGGTGGAGCCAGCATTGTGGAAGGCAGGCACAGCCCTATTCAGACCCAGGTGCAACTCCTCCCACCACTCTACATGCAGATAGGTCTATTCAGCCCTGTGCTGACTCACCCTGTCTCCTGGAATCCCCAGCCCCTGTCACTCACAAAACCAGACACACAATACACAGCCTAGCAGAGGCAGGCTTGGACAGTTAGGCAAGAAAATACCTACTTTCTAAAAGTGGTATTTTCAAACACAGAATGTTAAAACCAACTTTACTAAAAGATGTATTTTATCATTCTGAGTTCAGGCATACTAAACTCGAATTTCTACCATGTTCCCTGGGTCAGTTAGGATTATAAGATCTTATAATCAAACTGCCCATTCTGGCCTATGGGGACAGGTAGCCTTGCAATAGTGAAAAACGAAAATGGCTGTAATTCACTATTAGGACATGCCACACACACCAGGGCATGTCCTACCTTATGCTTACAATGCACCCGGCCCTTGGGCCTACCTTAGGGGTGTCTGATATGAAGATAAGGGAAGGTTTAGGGACTGGCAAGTGGGTGCACTTGCCAAGTCGACGTGGCAGTCACAGACTGCACACATGCTCTGCAATGGCAGGCCTGAGACACACTTTACAAGCCGCTTCTGTGGGTGTCACAACCAGTGCTGCAAGCCCACCAGCAGCATTTGATTTACAGGCCCTGGGCACCCCTGGTGCACTATACTAGGGTCTGACAAGTAAATCAAATGATCCAATCATGGAGTCACTAATCAATACATCAATTTAACATAGGGAGCACTTGCACTGTGGCAATGAATAGCAGTGGCACAGTGCCCAAAGCATCTAAAACCAGCAAACAGATCAAAAACAGAGGAGGCAATCTGAAATAAAAGTGGAAGGGAGACTCACACCAATGGTACCAGGTCTAACACCAAGTCAGAGGGAGCCCAGAGCATCCACCAGGGCCCCGCCTCTGTGCTCCTGTCAGAGGGAGTCCAGAGCACCCACCAGGACCCCGCATCTGTGCTCCTGACAGAGGGAGCCCAGAGCACCTACCAGGGCCCCACTTCTGTGCCCATGTCAGAGGGGGCCCAGAGCACCCATTGGGGCCCCGCTTCTGTGCCTGTGTCAGAGGGAGCCTAGATCACCTACCAGGGCCCCACATCTGTGCTCCTGTCAGAAGGAGCCCAGAGCACCCACCAGGGCCCCACATCTGAGCTCCTCTCAGAGGGAGCCCAGAGCACTCACCAGGGCCCTTCATCTGTGCTCTGTCAGAGGGAGCCTAGAGCACCCACCAGGGCCCCGCTTCTGTGTTCCTGTCAGAGGGAGCCCAGAGCACCCACTGGGGCCCCGCTTCTTTGCCAGTGTCACAGGGAGCCTAGAGCACCCCCGGGGCCCTGCTTCTGTGCTCCTGTCAGAGGGAGTCCAGAGCAACCACCAGGGCTCCGCATCTGTGCTCCTGACAGAGTGAGTCCAGAACACCCACCGGGGCTCCGCTTCTGTTCTCCTGTCAGAGGGCTCCCAGAGCACTCACCAGGGCCCCACATCTGTGCTCCTGTCAGAGGGAGCCCAGAGCACCCACCAGGCCCCCACATCTGTGCCCGTGTAAGAGGGAGCCCAGAGAACCCTTAAGGGCCACACTTGTGTGCCCGTGTCAGAGGGAGTCCAGAGAACCCCCCAGGGCCCTGCTTCTGTGCCTGGGGCAGAGGTAGCCCAGAGCACCCACAAGAGCCCCGCTTCTGTGCTCATGTCAGAGGGTGCCCAGAGCACCCACCAGGGCCCCGCTTCTGTGCCAAAGTCAGAGGGAGCCCAGAGCATCCACCGGGGCCCCGCCTCTGTGCTCCTGTCAGAGGGGGTCCAGAGCACCCAGCAGGACCCCACATCTGTGCTCCTGTCAGAGGGAGCCTAGTAGCACCTACCAGGGCCCCACTTCTATGCCTATGTGAGAGGGGGCCCAGAGCACCCACTGGGGCCCCGCTTCTGTGCCTGTGTCAGAGGGAGCCTAGAGCACCTACCAGGGCCCCACATCTGTGCACCTGTTAGAAGGAGCCCAGAGCGCCCACCAGGGCCCCACATCTGAGCTCCTCTCAGAGGGAGGCCAGAGCACCCACCAGGGCCCTTCATCTGTGCTCTGTCAGAGGGAGCCTAGAGCACCCACCAGGGCCCCGCTTCTGTGTTCCTGTCAGAGGGAGCCCAGAGCACTCACTGGGGCCCCGCTTCTGTGCCAGTGTCACAGGGAGCCTAGAGCACCCACTGGGGTCCTGCTTCTGCGCTCCTGTCAGAGGGAGCCCAGAGCACCCACCAGGGCCCCACATCTGTGCCCGTGTAAGAGGGAGCCCAGAGAACCCTCCAGGGCCACACGTGCCCATGTCAGAGGGAGTCCAGAGAAGCCCCCAGGGCCGGCTTCTGTGCCTGGGGCAGAGGGAGCCCAGAGCACCCACAAAAGCCCCGCTTCTGTGCTCATGTCAGAGGGTGCCCAGAGCACCCACCAGGGCCCCGCTTGTGTGCACAAGTCAGAGGGATCCCAGAGCATCCACCGGGGCCCCGCCTCTGTGCTCCTGTCAGAGGGAGTCCAGAGCACCCACCAGGACCCCGCATCTATGCTCCTGTCAGAGGGAGCCTAGAAGCACCTACGAGGGCCCCACTTCTGTGCCCATGTCAGTGGGGGCCCAGAGCACCCACTGGGGCCCCGCTTCTGTGCCTTTGTCAGAGGGAGCCTAGATCACCTACCAGGGCCCCACATCTGTGCTCCTGTCAGAAGGAGCCCAGAGCACCCACCAGGGCCCCACATCTGAGCTCCTCTCAGAGGGACCCCAGAGCACACACCAGGGCCCTTCATCTGTGCTGTCAGAGGGAGCCTAGAGCACCCACAAGGGCCCCGCTTCTGTGTTCCTGTCAGAGGGAGCCCAGAGCACTCACTGGGGCCCCGCTTTTGTGCCAGTGTCACAGGTAGCCTAGAGCACCCACTGGGGTCCTTCTTCTGCGCTCCTGTCAGAGGGAGCCCAGAGCACCCACCATTGCCCCACATCTGTGCCAGTGTAAGAGGGAGCCCAGAGAACCCTACAGGGCCACACTTGTGTGCCCGTGTCAGAGGGAGTCCAGAGAAGCCCCCAGGGCCAGCTTCTTTGCCTGGGGCAGAGGGAGCCCAGAGCACCCACAAGAGCCCCGCTTCTGTGCTCATGTCAGAGGGTGCCCAGAGCACCCACCAGGGCCCCGCCTGTGTGCCCAAGTCAGAGGGAGCCCAGAGCATCCACCGGGGCACCGCCTCTCTGCTCCTGTCAGAGGGAGTCCAGAGCACCCACCAGGACCCCGCATCTGTGCTCCTGTCAGAGGGAGCCTGGAAGCACCTACCAGGGCACCACTTCTCTGCCCATGTCAGTGGGGGGTTCCAGAGCACCCACTGGGGCCCCGCTTCTGTGCCTGTGTCAGAGGGAGCCTAGATCACCTACCAGGGCCCCACAGCTTTGATCCTGTCAGAAGGAGCCCAGAGCACCCACCTGGGCCCCACATCTGAGCTCCTCTCAGAGGGAGCCCAGAGCACCCACCAGGGCCCTTCATCTGTGCTCTGTCAGAGGGAGCCTAGAGCACCCACCAGGGCCCCGCTTCTGTGTTCCTGTCAGAGGGAGCCCAGAGCACCCACTGGAGCCCCGCTTTTGTGCCAGTGTCACAGGGAGCCTAGAGCACCCCGGGGCCCTGCTTCTGTGCTCCTGTCAGAGGGAGTCCAGAGCAATCACCAGGGCTCCGCATCTGTGCTCCTGTCAGAGTGAGTCCAGAACACCCACCAGGGGCCCACTTCTGTGTTCCTGTCAGAGGGAGCCCAGAGCACCCACCGGGGCCCTGCTTCTGTGCCCGTGACAGAGAGGGCCAAGAGCACCCACGGGGCCCCATTTCTCAGCTCCTGTCAGAGGGAGTCCAGAGCACCCATCAGGGCCCCACATCTGTGCTCCTGTCAGAGGGAGCCTAGAGCGCCCATAGGGCCCGTTTCTGTGCTCCTGTCAGAGGGAGCCTAGAGCACCCACCGGGGCTCCGCTTATGTTCTCCTGTCAGAGGATCCCAGAGCACCCACCAGGGTCCCTTCTCTGTGCTCCTGTCAGAGGGAGCCCAGAGCACCCACCAGGGCCCCACATCTGTGCCCATGTAAGAGGGAGCCCAGAGAACCCTCCAAGGCCACACTTGTGTGCCCGTGTCAGAGGGAGTCCAGAGAACCCCCCAGGGCCCTGCTTCTGTGCCTTGGGCAGAGGGAGCCCAGAGCACCCACAAGAGCCCCGCTTCTTTGCTCATGTCAGAGGGTGCCCAAAGCACCCACCAGGGCCCCACATCTGTGCCCATGTAAGAGGAAGCCCAGAGAACCCTCCAGGGCCACACTTGTGTGCCCGTGTCAGAGGGAGTCCAGAGAACCCCCCAGGGCCCTGCTTCTGTGCCTGGGGCAGAGGGAGCCCAGAGCACCCACAAGAGCCCCGCTTCTGTGCCCATGTCAGAGGGTGCCCAGAGCACCCACCAGGGCCCCGCTTGTGTGCCCAAGTCAGAGGGAGCCCAGAGCATCCACCGGGTACCCGCCTCTGTGCTCCTGTCAGAGGGAGTCCAGAGCACCCACCAGGGCCTCGCTTCTGTGCCAGTGTCACAGGGAGCCTAGAGCACCCACTGGGGCCCTGCTTCTGTGCTCCTGTCAGAGGGAGTCCAGAACACCCACCAGGGCACTTTATCTGTGCTCTGTCAGAGGGAGCCTAGAGCACCACCAGGGCCCCGCATCTGTGCTCCTGTCAGAGTGAGTCCAGAACACCCACCAGGTCCCTTCATCTGTGCTCTGTCAGAGGGAGCCTAGAGCACCCACCAGGGCCCAGCTTCTGTGTTCCTGTCAGAGGGAGCCCAGAGCACCCACTGGGGCCCACTTCTGTGCCAGTGTCACAGGGAGCCTAGAGCACCCACCGGGGCCCTGCTTCTGTGCTCCTCTCAGAGGGGGCCCAGAGCACCCACCAGGGCCGTTCATCTGTGCTCCTGTCAGAGGGAGCATAGCACACCCACCAGGGCCCCGCTGCTGTGCTCCTGTCAGAGGGAGTCCAGAGCACCCGCCAGGGCCCCGCATCTCTGCTCCTGTCAGAGGGAGCCTAGAGCATCCACCAGGGCCAGCATCTGTGCTCCTGTCAGAGGGAGTCCAGAGCACCTATCAGGGCCCCACTTTTGTGCCAGTGTCAGAGGGAGCCCTGAGCACCCACTGGGGCCCGCTTCTGTGCCCTTTCAGAGGGAGCCTAGAGCACCCACCAGGGCTCCACATCTGAGCTCCTCTCAGAGGGAGCCCAGAGCACCCACCAGGACCCTTTATCTGTGCTCTGTCAGAGGGAGTCCAGCGCACCCACCAGGGCCCCGCATCTGTGCTCCTGTCAGAGGGAGCCTAGAAGCACCCACCAGGGCCCTACTTCTGTGCCCGTGTCAGAGGGGGCCCAGAGCACCCACTGGGGCCCCGCTTCTGTGCCTGTGTCAGAGGGAGCCTAGAGCACCTACCAGGGCCCCACATCTGTGCTCCTGTCAGAAGGAGCCCAGAGCGCCCACCAGGGCCCCACATCTGAGTTGCACTCAGAGGGAGCCCAGAGCACCCACTGGGGCTCTGCTTCTGTGCCAGTGTCACAGGGAGCCCAGAGCACCCCCGGGGCCCTGCTTCTGTGCTCCTGTCAGAGGGAGTCCAGAGCAACCACCAGGGCTCCGCATCTGTGCTCCTGTCAGAGTGAGTCCAGAACACCCACCAGGGCCCCGCTTCTGTGTTCCTGTCAGAGGGAGCCCAGAGCACCCACCGGGGCCCTGCATCTGTGCCCGTGACAGAGAGGGCCAAGAGCACCCACGGGGCCCCATTTCTCTGCTCCTGTCAGAGGGAGTCCAGAGCACCCATCAGGGTCCCACATCTGTGCTCCTGTCAGAGGGAGCCTAGAGCGCCCATAGGGCCCGTTTCTGTGCTCCTGTCAGAGGGAGCCCAGAGCACCCACTGGGGCCCACTTCTGTGCCAGTGTCACAGGGAGCCTAGAGCACCCACCGGGGCCCTGCTTCTGTGCTCCTCTCAGAGGGAGCCCAGAGCACCCGCCAGGGCCCCGCATCTCTGCTCCTGTCAGAGGGAGCCTAGAGCATCCACCAGGGCCAGCATCTGTGCTCCTGTCAGAGGGAGTCCAGAACACCCACCAGGGCCCTGCTTCTGTGTTCCTGTCAGTGGGAGCCCAGAGCACCCACCGGGGCCCTGCATCTGTGACCGTGACAGAGAGGGCCAAGAGCACCCACGGGGCCCCATTTCTCTGCTCCTGTCCGAGGGAGTCCAGAGCACCCATCAGGGCCCCACATCTGTGCTCCTGTCAGAGGGAGCCTAGAGCGCCCATAGGGCCCGTTTCTGTGTTCCTGTCAGAGGGAGCCCAGAGCACCCACTGGGGCCCTGCCTCTGTGCTGCTCTCAGAGGAAGCCCAGAGCACCCGCCAGGGCCCCGCATCTCTGCTCCTGTCAGAGGAAGCCTAGAGCATCCACCAGGGCCAGCATCTGTGCTCCTGTCAGAGGGAGTCCAGAGCACCTACCAGGGCCCCACTTTTGTGCCAGTGTCAGAGGGAGTCCTGAGCACCCACTGGGGCCCGCTTCTGTGCCCTTTCAGAGGGAGCCTAGAGCACCCACCAGGGCTCCACATCTGAGCTCCTCTCAGAGGGAGCCCAGAGCACCCACCAGGGCCCTTTATCTGTGCTCTGTCAGAGGGAGTCCAGAGCACCCACTAGGGCCCCGCCTCTGTGCTCCTGTCAGAGGGAGCCTAGAAGCACCCTCCAGGGCCCTACTTCTGTGCCCGTGTCAGAGGGGGCCCAGAGCACCCACTGGGGCCCCGCTTCTGTACCTGTGTCAGAGGGAGCCTAGAGCACCTAACAGGGCCCCACATCTGTGCTCCTGTCAGAAGGAGCCCAGAGCGCCCACCAGGGCCCCTGAGCTCTTCTCAGAGGGAGCCCAGAGCACCCACTGGGGCCATGCTTCTGTGCCAGTGTCACAGGGAGCCTAGAGCACCCCCGGGGCTCTGCTTCTGTGCTCCTGTCAGAGGGAGTCCAGAGCAACCACCAGGGCTCCGCATCTGTGCTCCTGTCAGAGTGAGTCCAGAACACCCACCAGGGCCCACTTCTGTGTTCCTGTCAGAGGGAGCCCAGAGCACCCACCGGGGCCCTGCATCCGTGCCCGTGACAGAGAGGGCCAAGAGCACCCACGGGGCCCCATTTCTCTGCTCCTGTCAGAGGGAGTCCAGAGCACCCATCAGGGCCCCACATCTGTGCTCCTGTCAGAGGGAGCCTAGAGCGCCCATAGGGCCCGTTTCTGTGCTCCTGTCAGAGGGAGCCCAGAGCACCCACCAGGGCCCCGTTTCTGTGCCCGTGTCATAGGGAGCCTAGAGCACCCACCGGGGCACCGCTTCTGTTCTCCTGTCAGAGGGATCCCAGAGCACCCACCAGGGTCCCTTTTCTGTGCTCCTGTCAGAGGGAGCCCAGAGCACTCACCAGGGCCCCACATCTGTGCCCGTGTAAGAGGGAGCCCAGAGAACCCTCCAGGGCCACACTTGTGTGCCCGTGTCAGAGGGAGTCCACAGAACCCCCCAGGGCCCTGCTTCTGTGCCTAGGGCGGAGGGAGCCCAGAGCACCCACAAGAGCCCCTCTTCTGTGCTCATGTCAGAGGGTGCCCAAAGCATCCACCAGGGCCCCACATCTGTGCCCGTGTAAGAGGGAGCCCAGAGAACCCTCCAGGGCCACACTTGTGTGCCCGTGTCAGAGGGAGTCCAGAGAAGCCCCCAGGGCCCCGCTTTGTGCCCAAATCAGAAGGAGCCCAGAGCATCCACCGGGGACCCGCCTCTGTGCTCCTGTCAGAGGGAGTCCAGAGCACCCACCAGGGCCTCGCTTCTGTGTTCCTTTCAGCGGGAGCCCAGAGCACCCACTGGGGCCCCGCTTCTGTGCCAGTGTCACAGGGAGCCTAGAGCACCCACTGGGGCGCTGCTTCTGTGCTCCTGTCAGAGCGAGTCCAGAACACCCACCAGGGCCCTTCATCTGTGCTCTGTCAGAGGGAGCCTAGAGCACCCGCCAGGGCCCCGCATCTCTGCTCCTGTCAGAGGGAGCCTAGAGCACCCACCAGGGCCCTGCATCTGTGCTCCTGTCAGAGTGAGTCCAGAACACCCACCAGGGCCCTTCATCTGTGCTCTGTCAGAGGGAGCCTTGAGCACCCACCAGGGCCCAGCTTCTGTGTTCCTGTCAGAGGGAGCCCAGAGCACCCACTGGGGCCCGCTTCTGTGCCAGTGTCACAGGGAGCCTAGAGCACCCACCGGGGCCCTGCTTCTTTGCTCCTCTCAGAGGGAGCCCAGAGCACCCACCAGGGCCCTTCATCTGTGTTCCTGTCAGAGGGAGCCTAGCGCACCCACCAGGGCCCCGCTTCTGTGCTCCTGTCAGAGGCAGTCCAGAACACCCGCCAGGGCCCCGCATCTCTGCTCCTGTCAGAGGGAACCTAGAGCATCCACCAGGGCCAGTATCTGTGCTCCTGTCAGAGGGAGTCCAGAGCACCTACCAGGGCCCCACTTTTGTGCCAGTGTCAGAGGGAGCCCTGAGCACCTACTGGGGCCCGCTTCTGTGCCCTTTCAGAGGGAGCCTAGAGCACCCACCAGGGCTCCACATCTGAGCTCCTCTCAGAGGGAGTCCAGAGAAGCCCCCAGGGCCCCGCTTTGTGCCCAAATCAGAAGGAGCCCAGAGCATCCACCGGGGACCCGCCTCTGTGCTCCTGTCAGAGGGAGTCCAGAGCACCCACCAGGGCCTCGCTTCTGTGTTCCTTTCAGCGGGAGCCCAGAGCACCCACTGGGGCCCCGCTTCTGTGCCAGTGTCACAGGGAGCCTAGAGCACCCACTGGGGCGCTGCTTCTGTGCTCCTGTCAGAGCGAGTCCAGAACACCCACCAGGGCCCTTCATCTGTGCTCTGTCAGAGGGAGCCCTGAGCACCTACTGGGGCCCGCTTCTGTGCCCTTTCAGAGGGAGCCTAGAGCACCCACCAGGGCTCCACATCTGAGCTCCTCTCAGAGGGAGCCCAGAGCACCCACCAGGGCCCTTTATCTGTGCTCTGTCAGAGGGAGTCCAGAGCACCCACCAGGGCCCCGCATCTGTGCTCCTGTCAGAGGGAGCCTAGAAGCACCCACCAGGGCCCTACTTCTGTGCCCGTGTCAGAGGGGGCCCAGAGCACCCACTGGGGCCCCGCTTCTGTGCCTGTCTCAGAGGGACCCTAGAGCACCTACCAGGGCCCCACATCTGTGCTCCTGTCAGAAGGAGCCCAGAGCGCCCACCAGGGCCCCACATCTGAGCTCCTCTCAGAGGGAGCCCAGAGCGTTCCACTGGGGCCCCGCTTCTGTGCCAGTGTCACAGGGAGCCTAGAGCACCCACCGGGGCCCTGCTTCTGTGCTCCTGTCAGAGGGAGTCCAGAGCACCCACCACGGCCCCTCATCTGTGCTCCTATCAGAGTGAGTCCAGAACACCCACCAGGGCCTTTCATCTGTGCTCTGTCAGAGGGAGCCTAGAGCACCCACCAGGGCCCTACATCTGTGCTCCTGTCAGAGTGAGTCCAGAACACCCACCAGGGCCCCGCTACTGTGTTCCTGTCAGAGGGAGCCCAGAGCACCCCCTGGGGCCCCGCTTCTGTGCCAGTGTCACAGGGAGCCTAGAGCACCCACCGGGACCCTTCATCTGTGCTCCTGTCAGAGGGAGCCTAGCGCACCCACCTGTGTCCCGCATCTCTGCTCCTGTCAGAGGGAGCCTAGAGCACCTACCAGAGCCCTGCTTCTGTGCTCCTGTCAGAGGGGGCCCAGAGCAACCACTGGGGCCCAGCTTCTCTGCCCGTGTCAGAGAGATCCCAGAGAACTCCCCAGGGCCCCGCCGCTTCTGTGCTCCTCTCAGAGGGAGCCCGGAACACCCACCGGGGCCCTGCTTCTGTGCCCGTGTCAGAGGGGGCCTAGAGCATCCACCTTGGTCCTGCTTCTGTGTCTGTGTCAGAGAGGGCCAAAAGCACCCACGGGGCCCCGTTTTTCTGCTCCTGTCAGAGGGAGTCCAAAGCACCCACCAGGGCCCCACATCTGTGCTCCTGTCAGAGGGAGCCTGGAGCGCCCACTGGGCCTTTTTCTGTGCTCCTGTCAGAGGGAGCCCAGAGCACCCACCAGGGCCCCGTTTCTGTGCCCGTGTCAGAGGGAGCCTAGAGCACCCACCGTGGCTCCGCTTCTGTTTTCCTGTCAGAGGGATCCCAGAGCACCCACCAGGGCCCCTTTTCTGTGCTCCTGTCAGAGGGAGCCCAGAGCACCCACCAGGGCCCCACATCTGTGCCCGTGTAAGAGGGAGCCCAGAGAACCCTCCAGGGCCACACTTGTGTGCTCGTGTCAGAGGGAGTCCAGAGAACCCCCCAGGGCCCTGCTTCTGTGTCTGGGGCAGAGGGAGCCCAGAGCACCCACAAGAGCCCCGCTTCTGTGCTCATGTCAGAGGGTGCCCAGAGCACCCACCAGGGCCCCGCTTGTGTGCCAAAGTCAGAGGGAGCCCAGAGCATCCACCGGGGCCCCGCCTCTGTTCTCCTGTCAGAGGGAGTCCAGAGCACCCACCAGGACCCCGCATCTGTGCTCCTGTCAGAGGGAGCCTAGAAGCACCTACCAGGGCCCCACTTCTGTGCCTATGTCAGAGGGGGCCCAGAGCACCCGCTGGGGCGCCGCTTCTGTGCCTGTGTCAGAGGGAGCCTAGAGCACCTACCAGGGTCCCACATCTGTGCTCCTGTTAGAAGGAGCCCAGAGCGCCCACCAGGGACCCACATCTGAGCTCCTCTCCGAGGGAGCCCAGAGCACCCACCAGGGCCCTTCATCTGTGCTCTGTCAGAGGGAGCCTAGAGCACCCACCAGGGCCTCGCTTCTGTGTTCCTGTCAGAGGGAGCCCAGAGCACCCACTGGGGTCCCGCTTCTGTGCCAGTGTCACAGGGAGCCTAGAGCACCCACTGGGGTCCTGCTTCTATGCTCCTGTCAGGGAGCCCAGAGCACCCACCAGGGCCCCACATCTGTGCCCATGTAAGAGGGAGCCGAGAGAACCCTCCAGGGCCACACTTGTGTGCCCGTGTCAGAGGGAGTCCAGAGAACCCCCCAGGGCCCTGCTTCTGTGCCTGGGCAGAGGGAGCCCAGAGCACCCACAAGAGCCCCGCTTCTGTGCTCCTGTCAGAGGGTGCCCAGAGCACCCACCAGGGCCCCACTTGTGTGCCCAAGTCAGAGGGAGCCCAGAGCATCCACCGGGGCCCCGCCTCTGTGTTCCTGTCAGAGGGAGTCCGGAGCACCCACCAGGACCCCGCATCTGTGCTCCTGTCAGAGGGAGCCTAGAAGCACCTACCAGGGCCCCACTTCTGTGCCCATGTCAGAGGGGGCCAAGAGCACCCACTGGGGCCCCGCTTCTGTGCCTGTGTCAGAGAGAGCCTATATCACCTACCAGGGCCCCACATCTGTGCTCCTGTCAGAAGGAGCCCAGAGCGCCCACCAGGGCCCCACATCTGAGCTCCTCTCAGAGGGAGCCCAGAGCACCCACCAGGGCCCTTCATCTGTGCTCTTTCACAGGGAGCCTAGAGCACCCACCAGGGCCCCGCTTCTGTGTTCCTGTCAGAGGGAGCCCAGAGCACCCACTGGGGCCTCGCTTCAGTGCCAGTGTCACAGGGAGCCTAGAGCACCCCTGGGGCCCTGCTTCTGTGCTCCTGTCAGAGGGAGTCCAGAGCAACCACCAGGGTTCCGCATCTGTGCTCCTGTCAGAGTGAGTCCAGAACACCCACCAGGGCCCCGCTTCTGTGTTCCTGTCAGAGGGAGCCCAGAGCACCCACTGGGGCCCAGCTGCTGTGCCCGTGTCAGAGAGAGCCCAGAGAACCCCCCAGGGCCCGCCGCTTCTGTGCTCCTGTCAGAGGGAGCCCAGAGCACCCACCGGGGCCCTGCTTCTGTACCTGTGTCAGAGGGGGCCTAGAGCATCCACCATGGCCCTGCTTTTGTGTCTGTGACAGAGAGGGCCAAGAGCACCCACAGGGCCCCATTTCTCTGCTCCTGTCAGAGGGAGTCCAGAGCACCCATCAGGGCCCCACATCTGTGCTCCTGTCAGAGGGAGCCTAGTGCGCCCAAAGGGCCCGTTTCTGTGCTCCTGTCAGAGGGAGCCCAGAGCACCCACCAGGGCCCCGTTTCTGTGCCTGTGTCAGCGAGAGCCTAGAGCACCCACCGGGGCTCCGCTTCTGTTCTCCTGTCAGAGGGATCCCAGAGCACCCACCAGGGTCCCTTTTCTGTGCTCCTGTCAGAGGGAGCCCAGAGCACCCACCAGGGCCCCACATCTGTGCCCGTGTAAGAGGGAGCCCAGAGAACCCTCCAGTTCCACACTTGTGTGCCCGTGTCAGAGGGAGTCCAGAGAACCCCCCAGGGCCCTGCTTCTGTGCCTTGGGCAGAGGGAGCCCAGAGCACCCACAAGAGCCCCGCTTCTGTGCTCATGTCAGAGAGTGCTCAAAGCACCCACCAGGGCCCCGCTTGTGTGCCCAAGTCAGAGGGAGCCCAGAGCACCCACTTGGGGCCCCGCCTCTGTGTTCCTGTCAGAGGGAGCCAAGAGCACCTGCCAGGAGCCTACATCTGTGCTCCTGTCAGAGAAAGCTTAGAGCACCGGCCAGGGCCCCGTCTCTGTGCTCTTGGCAGAGAGAGACCAGAGCACCCACAGAGGCCCGCATCTGTGCTCCTGCCAGAGTGGGCCTAGAGCAACCACCAGGGCCCGCTTTTGTGCCCGAGTTAGAGGGAGTCTAGAGCACCCACCAGGGCCCCACTTCTGTGCCCGTGTCAGGTAGCCCAGAGTATCCACCAGGGCCCTGCTTCTGTGCCCCTGTCAGAGGGAGCCTAAAGCACCCACCAGGGCCCCGCTTCTGTGCCTTTGTCAGAGGGAGCCCAGAGTGCCCCACCAGGGCCCTGCTTCTGTGCCCCTGTCAGTGAGAGTCTAGATCACCCACCAGGGCTCCGCTTCTGTCAGGGGGAGCCTAGAGCGCCCACCAGGGCCCCACATTTGTGTCTGTGTCAGAAGGAGGCTACAGCCTCAAGAGCTCTTGCTTATGTGCTCCTGGAAGAGGGAGCCTAGAGCACCCACCAGAGCCCTGCCTCTGTGCCCGTGTCAGAGGGAGCCTAGAGCACCCACCAAGGCCCCCCATCTGTGCTCTTGTCAGACGGAGCCTAAAGCACCCACCAGGGCCCCACATCTGTGCCTGTGTCAGAAGGAGTCTACAGCTTCAAGAGCCCCTGCTTCTCCTCCTGGCAGAAGCAGGGGTGGCTAGTAACCTCAAAATGTGGTGGGGCAAGAAAAGTGCCCCACCGCTTCCAAAAAAATAAAATAAAACACCTCCTCCCTCTAAAAGTCCAAAATAAAATTGCACTAACATGTACAATAATTAAAATTTAAATAAACGGTATTTACCCACTGCAGCACGTCCTCCTTTGTGTTCTGAAACTGCAGTCAGCTGTGGAGCTCCCTTAACCAATCGAGACGCTGCTTTCGTGCTGTTACCAGCAGGAGAGAAGTGCCAGGATTGGATGGAGCGGGTTGGCTGGACACTCCTTCATGCCCTGGTGGCCTGTGCTTGCTCTCCTCCCAGCTGTCTAAGACACCTCGGGAAGGAGAGCTTCAGAGTGCGATTGTCAGGCTGGCCGTTGCAAGACAGCTGGCCAAACCCACGTCTACTTTGAAGCATCCGGCCTGCCACTGCTCCTGTCCTGCATGCTGTCAATCGGCAGCAGAGGAGACGTCCCGCATGTCTTTTGACTCCAGGCAATTCATCGCCATTTTATTTTTTCACCCACAGCTCGCAGCGGGTGGGGGTGATGCTCCCCAACCCTTGTGGGTAAACCACCGCTGGTCAGAGGGAGTCTACAGCCCTCCAGGACCTGCTTCCATAATCCTGCAGAGGAGATTATAGAGCCCCCAAGACCGTGCTTCTGTCATACGGAATCTAGAGCCCTTAGGTCCCTACTTCCGTGCTCCTGCCAGAGAGTGGTTAGAGCAACCACCAGTGCCCTGCGTCCGTGCTCCTATCAGAGGGAGTCTACAGCTTCAAGAGCCCCTGCTTTTGTGCTCCTGTCAGAGGGAGTCTACAACCCCATAGGGAACTGCTTTCGTACTCCTGCCAAGGGGAGTCTAGAGCCCCCAAGACCTTGCTTCTTCGCAAGGAGTCTAAAGCCCTCAGGGCGCCATGTCTTTGCTCCTATCGCAGGGAGTCTACAGCCCCCAGGGCCCTGCTTCATGCTCCCACTGCCCCTGTCAGATAGATGTTAGAGGATCCAGGGCCCTGCTTCTGTTCTCATTTTCAGAAGGAGCACCTATGTCCCCTCTTCATTGTGCCTGTCAGAGAGAGCATACAGCCTCCAGGGCCTCTGTTTTGTGGCCCTTTAAGTGGGAGTCTTAACAGTTGAGTTGTGAACAGACTCTGAAACAGCACAAGTTCAAGAAGTGCATTTTTGTTGTTTTTGATCTATTGGTTCCCTTAGTTTGCTTTTGTAAAGAGTGAGGGTGTGTCTAATGTTGTTGAATGAATATATCAGGTTGTTTACTGTATCAGTTGTGTACTACTTTGTCTGTGTCTATTTAAGAAGTTCAGTCAATGCATGACTATACAGTATTTCATCAATGCTCTGGTCTGTGGGCTTCCTTGCTCCTTGACAGGTGTAGTCTATAAGGTTGAGCTGCTAAGTGGTAAGAGGATGGTCGGCCCAGCTTATACATGGAAGGCAATGGGGATTCCACTTCTCTGGTGGGACTTATGGGACACTGGGAGGAGGGCTGAGCCTGCAGCCTCCATAGAGAGGAAGAGAGTTTGAATCTGACCTGCAGGACAGAGTAGTAGGACTAAAGAGCTAATTTAGAATTTGGCAGAGTGGGTGAACCTCCATAAGTTGATGGTCCCCCCACCATACCTGTCAGCTCACCTGTCCTGGGGGTTGTCTTGTACCTGGCATCCTCCCGTTTTTAGGTCTGGCTTGACTGTTCTGCTCTTGACAGACACGATGTGATTAACCCAAAAAGAGAGCTTCCAGGAGTACTACAGAGAGGGGCTTTGGCTCCACCCTCAAGTTGGTGTCCCTGGGTACAAGATTTGATTGGTCCAAATCTGTGTGTGGTTCCACAAAAAAACTGCATGTAGTGCACTTTTTTTCTTGTGGCAAAGCTTATACTCAGTACAACAGGACTGAGTTGGTTATGGTGGCAAGCCATTGATCATGGCTATAGGGCTGATCTGCTTATTATGAAATGTTATGATAAAGGCACTAGGCCTCATACGTTCATTGTAAAAAGCATATGTTAAAGTCAATAGACATTTAAGTGTGGGTTGGTTGTGCTCTATACCAAAGCTTACAGACAGGTGCTTTGTTGTGTGTAATCTCACAGATTATCATAGTAGGCAAGGGTTTTTTCAGTTACACCGTGTGACAAACCATGGAAATAGGTTTGTTTAGTGAGAACCCTTGTTAAGCCCTCTTAGGAGTGATAGTACTTTGGTTAGCCATCTGTAATTTTTAAGACCTTTCTAATTATATGACTGTGTGTCTGATGGTTTCCATGTGGAAAAGTGTGCACTCAAAACTCTAGGCCTGAGCTGGTTATGATGGCAAGCTAAAAGCCTGATTGGTGCACTGGAAACGTTATATCAGATGCCATAGGCCTGGTCCGCTTGTTATGAAACATTATGACAAAGGCAATTGGGATGGCTTATTTATTGTGAAACCATTTGTTAAAGCCAGTAAGCTTTTAACACTTGGATGTTCTCGGACTATGTGACAGGCTACAGACAGATATTTTGTTACATGTAATCTCTCAAATTGCCATAGTAGGCAAGTGTTTTCTCGTTAACCACCCACTCTAACATACCCTGAGGGGCTTTACTGTGACGCTTCTTGTTATGCCTTGTTGAGAGGGGTTGTATATTGTTGTGCACGCTGTATTTTTTCTACACATTTGTAATTCTATAACTGTATGCATGATGACTGTCCGTGTACCTGCACTTGAATAGACCGGTGCTGGGTACGCTGTAAAGCCAATGGCAAAGAGCGTAGGCTTCATTGGGAAACGTCATGCCAGATGTAATAGGTTTGATCTATATATATATTATGAAACGTTATGACAAAGCCAGTAGGCCTGACCTACTCATTATGAAAAGCATGTGTTAAAGACAACAGACTTGTAAGGATGGAATGTTATTTACTGTGCCTGTAGGCAGATATTATGTTACATGAAATCTCACTATGACCGTAGTAGGCAAGGGTTTTAGAATTGATGATACGCCTGAACAAACCGTGGGGATAGAAGAGATGCACTGCAATATTCCTTATTATGCTCACTTAGGAGAGATAGTATTTTTCTTGCTGATTGCCTAGTGTGAAGGCTTATTCTCAGTACGGATCACTGACAGAATATCGACAACACTAATATCGACCTACAGAAATATCGGGACATAAATATCGTTGTCAAAAATATCGATCTTCTACATAATGGTAAGTACACAAATATCGAAAAAAAAATATCGTTAAAAATATCAAAGTACAAAATATCGTTTTTTTATATGTATTATAAATAATGTAAAATAAATGAAAAAATACATTTTACTTAAAAAAATATATATTTAGATGTATTTGTAAATTTGAACAATTATACGTAATAAATGTAATTTAAAAATAAATTAAACACACATATATAAAATGTAATATATATATTTACTTAAAAATAATGAATAAATAATAATTTTAATTAATTATGAAATGTTAGAAATATATTAAAAAAGAAAGATAAATATATATATACATACACCTGTAACATAAAAATAAAAAAAAATTATAATATAAATTAAATTATTAAAATATGTAATATTTTTTAAACCTACATTTTAAACTACATTTAGTGCAACAGTAGGGAAAGTGTTGGATAGCGGAGGGTAAAAAATTACTATTCCCACTCCAGCGAGTGCAACAGTAGGGAAAGTGTTGGATAGCGGAGGGGAATAGTTTACTATTCCCACTCCAGCGATTGCAACAGTAGGGAAAGTGTTGGATAGCGGAGGGGAATAATTTACTCTTCCCACTCTAATGAGTGCAACAGTAGGGAAAGTGTTGGATAGCGGAGGGTAAAAAATTACTATTCCCACTCCAGCGAGTGCAACAGTAGGGAAAGTGTTGAATAGCGGAGGGGAATAATTTACTATTCCCACTCCAGCGAGTGCAACAGTAGGGAAAGTGTTGGATAGCGGAGGGGAATAATTTACTATTCCCACTCCAATGAGTGCAACAGTAGGGAAAGTGTTGGATAGCGGAGGGTAATAAATTACTATTCCATCTCCAGCAAGTGCAACAGTAGGGAAAGTGTTGGATAGTGGAGGGGAATAATTTACTATTCCCACTCCAATGAGTGCAACAGTAGGGAAAGTGTTGGATAGCAGAGGGGAAAAATTACTATTCCCACTCCAGCAAGTGCAACAGTAGGGAAAGTGTTGGATAGCGGAGGGATAAAAATTACTATTCCCACTCCAGCAAGTGCAACAGTAGGGAAAGTGTTGGATAGCGGAGGGGAAAAATTACTATTCCCACTCCAGCAAGTGCAACAGTTGGGAAAGTGTTGGATAGCGGACGGAGAAAAATTACTATTCCCACTCCAGCAAGTGCTACAGTAGGGAAAGTGTTGGATAGCATAGGGGTAAAAATTACTAGCCCCACTTCAGTGAGTGCAAATGTAGGGAAAGTGTTGGATGGCGGAGGGAAATAATTTACTATTCCCACTCCAGCAAGTGCAACAGTAGGGAAAGTGTTGGATAGCGGAGTGATAAAAATTACTATTCCCACTCCAGCGAGTGCAACAGTAGGGAAAGTGTTGGATAGCAGAGGGGAAAAAATTACTATTCCCACTCCAGCAAGTGCAACAGTAGGGAAAGTGTTGGATAGCGGAGAGATAAAAATTACTATTCCCACTCCAGCAAGTGCAACAGTAGGGAAAGTGTTGGATAGTGGAGGGGAATCATTTACTATTCCCACTCCAATGAGTGCAACAGTAGGGAAAGTGTTGGATAGCGGAGGGGAAAAAATTACTATTCCCACTCCAGCAAGTGCAACAGTTGGGAAAGTGTTGGATAGCGGACGGATAAAAATTACTATTCCCACTCCAGCAAGTGCTACAGTAGGGAAAGTGTTGGATAGCATAGGGGCAAAAATTACTAGCCCCACTTCAGTGAGTGCAACAGTAGGGAAAGTGTTGGATAGCGGAGGGGTAAAAATTACTATTCCCACTGCAGCGAGTGCAACAGTAGGGAAAGTGTTGGATAGTGGAGGGGAATAATTTACTATTCCCACTCCAATGAGTGCAACAGTAGGGAAAGTGTTGGATAGTGGAGAGGAATAATTTACTATTCCGACTCCAATGAGTTCAACAGTAGGGAAAGTGTTGGATAGCAAAGGGGATAAAATTACTATTCCCACTCCAATGAGTGCAACAGTAGGGAAAGTGTTGGATAGTGGAGAGGAATAATTTACTATTCCCACTCCAGGGAGTGCAACAGTAGGGAAAGTGTTGGATTGCGGAGGGGTACAAATTACTATTCCCACCCCAATGAGTGCAACAGTAGGGAAAGTGTTGGATAGCGGAGGGTATTAAATTAATTTACTATTCCCACTCCAATGAGTGCAACAGTAGGAAAAGTGTTGGATAGCGGAGGGGAGAAAAATACTATTCCCACTCCTGCAAGTGCAACAGTAGGGAAAGTGTTGGATAGCGGAGGGGTAAAAATTACTATTCCCACTCCAGCAAGTGCAACAGTAGGGAAAGTGTTGGATAGCGTAGGGGTATAAATTACTATTCCCACTTCTGCGAATGCAACAGTAGGGAAAGTGTTGGATAGCGGAGGGGTAAAAATTACTATTCCCACAGAACAAAATTCAAATTTAAAAACAAAATATCAACTACAATACAAAATATAATAAAAAACCCAAAAACAAAACATATATAAAAATATAAAAATTAACAAAACATATACAAATATTTTAATGTAGCAAAAATCTAAAAATTGACATAAAAATATTAATTTTTTTAATTTAACAAACAATTTACAAACAAATAACTATTTTGTAATACAAATTAATCTTAATCAAAAAATTAAAAATTACATAAATGAAATATTTATTTTCCTACCCTATAACACCACACAATTTACAACACACATCTAAATTAAACAAAAAGTGTACCTCTATAATTAACACAATTAATTATCAATTAATCAAATATTAATTAGAAAACCCATTTAATAATGTAAAAATTAATGTACAAACCAAACGTTACAGCTATTGAACCTAAATCCCCAAACAAAATAAAAACTAAACAATTACCAAAAATATTTATCAATTAATCAATGAATATTAATGATCAAGTAATGATTAATTAATTTAAACTAAATTACTTTCAACCCTCTACCCCAATAAATACCAAAACACACACCTAAAAATATTTACACAATTTCCATAACTAATTTTACATTAATAAATTAATATCAATTAACAACAAATCATTAATTAATTTTAAAAAAATACTTCCCACCATTTATCACTATAAACCCCACAACTCACACATCAAAATTATTACACAATTGGCATATTTAAATTTTAATTAATTAATTAGCATTAATTAACAAATAATTCATTAATTATAAATAAATTACCTCCCACCATATTCCCCTATAAATGCCACCACCAATTTCGTAAAACATGACACAATGAACATAATTAATTAACAATTAATTAATTAAATAATAACAAGCAAAATATAAATAATTATTAATAAATTAATTCACACAATTAACACTATAAAATAAAATTAATTAAATATTATATTAAAAATATTAATAAACGTATTAAAATTAAATTACTTCCCACCCTACTCCCCTATCAACCCACAACCCGCTTCTAAAAAAATAACACAATTACCAATTATTTAATAATAATTAGCATCCAATTAATAAATAATTAATAATTTAATTCCCATAATTAACAATATAAAATAAATAAATATTAATTAATAAAAAAATATTAATAAATTAATTATAATTTTATTACTTCCCACCCTATTCCCCCATAAACCCACAACACGCTCCTAAAAAGATGAAACAATTAACATATTTACCAATTAATTAATCAAAAATTAACAACCAATTATTAATTAATTAATTATAAATTAATTCCCACAATTAACACTATAAAATCAAAAATAAATAAATACTAATAAATAAAAATTAATATTCAATTTATTATAATTAAATTACTTCCCACCCTATTCCCCTATAAACCCACAACCCGCTACGAAACTAAAACGCAAAATTTAATTAAAATAAAATTAATAACATCTAAAAATGTACCACATATATTAAAAAACAAATGCAATACTTAGACAAAAAAATAAAGCACATACATTTAAAATACATACTAAAATACATAACACTAACTAAAAAACGATATTTTTTACAACTATATTTTTGCAAACGATATTAATTAGTTTGATATTTTAGAAAACAATATTTCTTACCTGAAACTCTATATTCTTGACCACGATATTCTTGCAGACAAGATTTATGTATCTTGATATTTTGCACTCGATATTAGTGCAAGTCGACATTTCCTACTCAATATTCTGACTCTTTACCCTCAGTACAGTATGCCTAAATTGGTTATGATGACAAGCCAATGATAAAGAGCTATAGGTTTGATGTGTGTGCAGGTAAATGTAATGCCAAAAAACATTGGTCTGGTCTGTTTATTATGAAAAGTTATTACAAAGGCTGTAGGCCTAGCTTATTGATATTGAAAGGCATATGGTAAAGTTAATAGGCCACTAACAATAATTGTTTCACATTATGATATAGGCTGTAGAAAGATAGTTGTTTACGTGCAGTCACAGAATGCCATCATAGGCAAGGGTATTGGTGTTGGTCACCCGCTCTGAGAAACCCTGGGAGTAGAATTTGACTGTGATGATTATTGTTAGACTTTTTGCCAACTGTAAATTGGTACATATTTGTTATTTTATTAATATATGCCTGGTGGTTGCCAGCTCATGCACACTTCTGTAGTTCTGTGTTGTATATAGTGTCAAGCTGTTGGTAAAGGCTAGAGGCCCTATTGGTTCATTGGAAAAAGTTATGTCCGACTTTTTAGGTGTGATTTGTGTAAAGTTATAAGAAACAGGCATTGTGAAAATCATGTGTTAAAGGTAATAAGCTTTTGAGGGTATTTTCTCATTACACTGTGCTAAAGTCTGTAGGTAGTATTTTGTTATATGAAATCTCATAGTTTACCGTGGTAGGCAAGGGTTTGGGTGTTGGTGAGCCACACAAACAAACCATGGGGATAAACGATTTGCACTATGGTAATCTTTGTTAGCCTTTATTAGTAGGGATTTTTGTTTTTTTTTGACAACTGTAGTTTGTACGTATTTGTATTTTAATACAAAATACCCGATGGTTGCATTGTGGGAAGTCTTATGACCAACACAGTAGATCTGAGTTGGTTATGGTGACGCACCAATGATAAAGGCTATAGGCCTGATAGATGAAAAATCACAGTAAAGGCAGTAGGCCTGACATACTGATTTTGAAAGCATATGCTAACGTCAATAGGTATTTAAGAGTACATTGGGGTCTATTACGATGGCGGGCGGACTGTGTCTGCCCGCCACTGTAACGGTACACAGGACCGACCGCCAGAGGTGCGGCGGTCCCGCTATGCCTATTAGGATGCGACCGCCACCCTGGCGGTCGCATTCCGCATATTTAACATTGTCGCGGGCGGTGCTGTAAACAGCACCCGCCACAATGTTAAAAGGGCATGTTGTGCATTGGCATGCACAACGTGACAGGCACCGCGCGGTGCCTGCCACCTTGTGTATGCCAATGAAGGGGGGTACCATAGGTACCCCCCAAGTGCAACCCCCCACCCCCCCGGGGGCCCGTAACGGGCCCCCAAAGCAATTCCTGCATGCCTTTCCATTGTGGCATCACCGCAATGGAAAGGCCTTTGTAATTGCACATCCTAATATGGGTGGCGGTGCCTGCAAGGCACCGCCACCATATTGAGGTCCTTTTCCGCCCGGCCGGGATTCCGACCGGCGGATAAGCGGCGGACGGTGTTACCGTCCGTCACGGTGCCCCCTGCCATACTAATATGGCGGGGATGAAACGGGGGCATCTGGCGGGCGGATCGCCACCGCCAGGCCAGCGGTGGCCACCGCCGGCCCGGCGATCCGCCCGATATCATAAAGGGCCCCATTGTTAGTACTCTGTATTAAAACCTGCCATTTTGCTAGTTGTAATGTCACAGTTTACGGTAGTAGGCAAGGTTTTGCTGCTGGTTCCCCGATCAACAAACCATGGGCATAGCTTTGCACTGTCACAATCCTTGGTGGGCCCTCCTACAAGAGATAGTATTTTGCTTTGTAAGTTGTATACTCCGTAAGTTTGTGTACTCTGTAAGTTTGTATACTATGTCATTTTGTGACTGTCTACCTGATGGTTGCCATGTGGGAAAGCTTAAAGTCAGCACAAGAGGCCTCACTTGAGAACCCAAGAAAACAGCTAGAGACCCGATTAGTTCACGAGGAAGACTATTTCCAATGCCGTAGGTCTGATCTGTTCATTATGAAAAGTTATGATAAAGGCAGTAGGCCTGACATGTTGATTGAGAAAATTAAATACTAAAGTCAATAGGCATTTAAGGATGGATTCTTATTACTGTGCATTAAAGGTATTTTGTTGTATGAAATTTCACGAATTACCTTTGTAGGGAAGCATTTCGGTATTAGTTACCACATCTGACAAGCCCTAGCGGGTAGAAGATTTGCACTTATATAATTCTTCCAAGAAAATCTTAGCGGTCTAACAGGAGCTTGTCATAAAAAAATCATTAAATAATACATGCATATATTTATCATAAGTTTCAGTGAAAGAAACAGAGGTTAAAGTGGAGTTATATGTGAGGAAGATAGTAATATTTTAACTTATGTTAAAAAAATTTAGAAATTCACTGAAAAATGGCTACACTTTAAAAACCAAAAAAGGGCAAATTTGCTAGTTATATGAAATTGACATAAGTGTGACTTGCACCGCCATAGATTTCAGATATCATCAGTGACTCAATATGTGAGGTCATAAGCAGTGCTTCATAGCAGTGCAGATCTAACTCCACTTTAACCTTTATTTTTGTCAGTGAATTTCTATGTTTTTTTAAAAGTAATTTGTTACTATGATATGTTTGCATCGAGTCCCTCGCTGTGCAGAGGCCCTGCACCCAACACCTCACCCCATATATCCTTCGGCCATGTGCAGCGAGAGGGGGGCTTTACTGCACGGGTGCGTTGTTGGTTGGCTGACATTTTTTTTATGTCCCTACATTTTTTTTTTTTCGTGCAGGACTCATGACGGCACAGAAATTGTATATTGTTTTCTTCTTGACCCCCTTGCACCTGGGCTCTCCCACAAGAGCAAGGGAGTCAGGGTAGCTATCCCTACCCTGCGTCCTTTTATACCCTTTTTAAAATGTTTTCAGGACTTGAGGACTAAGTCCCAGAGTCCTAAAATGTCGGTGATTAAATCTTTCTTCATGTTTAGGCTGCCAATCAGATAGCTTTGTCCCGTGGGCTCTACAGATCAGAATAATTGTATTTATTTTTTCTTGCAGGAGTCCCGCAACAGAACATTTATACATTTTGAACTGTAATTTCTCTAAAATGTCTCAACAGAATTACACCATATCACGCTGTCCGAGTAAAGATCTAGCTTTCTGCCAAATTTGTTTTAATTCTATTCCTGTATCATTGTCTAAGTTCTCCTATGGAAAATGCATGGGGGAAGGGGAGTGTTTTGGGATGCCCCTCTTTTTCTTGCCCCTGCTTGTCGGCTCATCCTGAAAGTTTCCAGGAAGGAGTTGAGGTGGATGAACTTTTTTTGGAAAGATTTGTTAAGATTTGTCAAATTGCGCCAAAGTTCTTAGCAAACCTAAAAAATGTCTTCCTATGGAAACTCTGACACATCTAACTACACAGTGGCAGCTGCCACTGTGTAACAAATCCATATACGTACATTGATTTTTTTAAACCAATTTTTATTTATATTTTTGGTCACAATATGACCATCATATTATGCCATCAAAGAAGGACGCTAGTACAGGACGTCCGATGCAATGAATACCAGTACCAATACCAATACCAAGAGGACATGTTTCAATATGAAATAAACTCAATAGCAAACAAACTAAACTAGATCGCAGATCACATGTACAGTGTAAATATTGAAAATGTCCGCATACATTATATCTTACAGTCCGATCATGGGGTGCGTGATATCCAGCATAAAAAACATATGCAGTAGTCAACATACTTCAATGTTTGATTCCAACGCTCTCCCCTCACACCCTGTCAGGAAACGGAGACAGAGGGCACCCAACTCATTAAGAATAGCAGGACAGCAGTACTGCCTCTCTGAATTTTCCATACCCTATTAGGTCACCAGGTAAAGTTCAGGAGACCTCGACCTTTAATAACCATTACCCATTCGGGGGAGCATCCTGTGTGTCTGGGGGAGCATCCTGTGTGTCCTGTAGTTCTTGTAACATTTCCTTCCAATATTCAGCAATAGGAACCCTACGGAGACCCCTGACCTCTTCCCTCTGCAACACAACCGCCTCGGCCCTGTCCCATTTGAGTGTCGCTGTGCGCCAGTGCTGTATTGTCGGGAGTGTAGTGGCTTTCCAGTGCATCGCAATAGCACGACGAGCGATGAGCATGACCAAGCCTATGAATTGGTTTGTTACTTTTTTGGTTTTTTTTTGCACCTGATTAACCCTAGTAGTGCTCCCTCCAAGGTCTGGATGTCAGAACAATTAGTCAGTGTGGTTAGTGTATTCATGACTTCAGTCCACAGTGCCGCTGCATCTGGGCATGACCAAAACATGTGTATGATATCCGCGTTGTTCCCATAAAGGTACATTGATTGCCTTTGCGTCTACTCTGTTCTGCCATTGGTCTGTCTGAGTGTTATTTACACTCTGCTTCCATCCATGACAGTGTACTGCATGGGTTAATGATTCAGCCCACATCAGTCATTAGTTTTCTTGTCCTGTGAACAATGGCATTTTCTGATCACATGTTTACATCCACCTACATTAGTGCACTTCAGTGTCCTGGCTGGTTGGCCAGTCCTTTTGTGTTCAATTTTCTCCTTTTATAGTTCCCCATTTGTTTCTTTGCTTCTCCTCTTTTTATTTTAATGTTTCTTAACATGATACTTGAGCTTGCCAGGAAGTGCTAATGGGTCCCTTGCTTGCTGCTCATTTCATCTGCAGTGCACATCATCCCATGTGGCCACTTCCTCTAAACCAGGAGACCATTATGGAATGCTGTTGCCCATAGTGTATAATTGTTTTACCATTCCAAGATGGCCAGCATGGTGGTTCTAAATGTGGAGTCCACAACGGTGACAAATATCCCATAGGATATAATGGGATTTATATTTCAGCGAACGGGATGTCCTTCATCGTTGTGGCAGAGTAACCCGGCCGCCGAGATCTAAAGCAGGCTCTTAGTCTTCGGAGCTGTGGGGTTGGTTCTGAAGGGTTAGTGAGTAACTTGAAGGAGGGGAAATTCTCCAAATATATGCAGATGGTTACTACCCAGGTAAGTGGAGGCCAGAGTCTCTGCTGATCTATCAGGCCGCCTGCTAGTCTAGATGACCCAGTGACACAGCAGTGCATAGATGGCAGGGAGCCAAAATTGGTGTGTGTGCATGGAGGCACACGAGGTAATGAGTTTGAACCTGGCCTCCACATAAGGGAACAAGACTAAGTCTGCCTCAGTGCTAGGATGAAAAGAGTTGGGTTCTGCAGGGGATGGGGATAGAACAGACCGGTTCGAGGGCGCACCTTCAGAGGGATCTTGGGAACAAGTTGATGTCTGGTGCTCGTCAGTAAAAATCTCAGGTGATGACCATTTGCTTCGATAGAACGCTTACCTTTTCTTTTTCTCATGTCAGGCCGTACCGTTTGCCTATTGGGGTATACTACAGTACCCATGGTATGTCCGCTCAAGCTATTCAGTGATTTCTCTGAGTCACTGAGTTGTAGCTAGTTACGTCTGGCCTGCTCGGGCTATAATATGCTGATCTGGTGAGGTTAGGGGTGTAGCTGGTTTCCTTCTTGATGAGCTTTGACTTTTCCATGTTGGTTTGGGTGACATTGGTATTATAGGTTGTGGCTGGTTACCTTATCGGCTTGCTCTGATTGCCCTGTATTGGACTGGGTGGGTTGTTATGGGATGTAGCTGTGTTCTCGCTATACTGTAAGCAAATTTCATTAGTTGGTCTGCCTGGCTTGTTGTGGGTTGACACCTCTTTCCCTCTGTCTTGCCTGTGAATTTGCTCAGTGGCCTGGGGTTAGCTTAGTGCCTGTATGCCGTTGTCCTTCCCATCAGGCTTTACACCGAGAGGGCGCTCTTGGGGAGTGCAAGTCATTCCCACTTAAGTCAGCTGCATAACCACCCTGTAGTAGCCTCCTCCGATTGAATTACTCACGCCCCTATATTTGGCATTTTCTAAGTATCAAGTTTCTGATCTGCAAGCCATTCAGAAATAAGCAGATTATCTAGTAACCGGAAGGAAGCAATGGGAATCCTTTTCAATCCCTGAGAAGGCCCGACAGACTGACCGGGCTCCCATGTCAATTTTACGGTCTATGCTGTGTCTATAAATGTTTACATGTGAAAGCACATATAGTATTATCAGATTGCGTTGTCCACGTCTTACTTAGCTTTCCAATCCCAGGGTTTTGTTTATCAACCTTATGCCTTTTGGGAGTTGCAGTCCTGGCTTACTTCATTGGTACTAAAACACCATCTTATAATGGCTAGTAAATTTGCAGAACGGGCAGAAAGAAACCCGGTCAGGGTCACTTGAAGACCCCAGTTAAAAAGAAATCCACACTCCTCTGCTGGCATCCAAGCCTGCTCCAGAGCATGTTGTACCTTGGAAACCCATCAAGGGGAGGTGCAAATTACTAGCAGTAACTTTCCACCTGTTGGTGGAGATCTCCTTGTGGGAAAATGCTTAAACTTATTAAAGATCATTATTCTTAATTCATACACATATTTTAATGTATAATATAAATATAATTTATAAATGTATAATATAAACGCAAGGTTAATATTAAATATTTAATATTAACCTGGAAATAATGAAATACAATTTTACAGCATATTAACTCAAGTCAAGTCAAATTTGCTTTATTCGGTTTTCATTTTAAATCACAAAACCATAAAAGCACAGTTTTAAAATATTTATCACAGTTACTACAAATCACACTACACATATTAACCCTAAAAACATTTTTTTCTCAATATAAATCACAATTACTTTAAAATACCCAGTTAAAATCAGTTAAAAAAAAACATCATTAATCATAGTTTTTGTGGTGAAACTGAATTCAAATTTTTTTTCCTGCATTTAATTATACCTTTCAGAAAGGAAGCAATGTTTCTTATAAAACATTTGTTATCTAAAAACTGCAATGCCAGATAGGCAGGGCGACATTGCCTCAAACCCCAAATTCTCAGAATAGGTAGGATCCACCTCTTTCTTGGCTCCAGGAAATGTTTACAAAACAAAACCACATGGATTGATGTTTGTGGTGAAGATCCATCACAAGGGCAATTTATTAAATTTTCGGACCAATCATTTACCATGGGGAAGGATACTAGTCGGTGGAATACATCTAATCTAAAGCGTGTAAGGACAAATCTATCGTAACCAGACAAAATATAAGTTAAGTATGGCTGCATTGCATTTGTTATACGTATCGACTGGTTCAATTGTACTGTCGGTTTATACACCTCACCAGCGTATCTAATTTGCTCCATGTGAGTCATGCATAGCTTTTTAAAAACTTTTCTAGGGATTAAACACATCAATGAGGGATTAAAAAGAGTTCAGGTTGACCCAAATCCATCATAAACTCTTTAATATATTTCAGCCACCTAATATATAGAGCTTGTTCTAGTTTAAGGGTGTCACTTAACACATTCTGATTAA
Organism: Calotriton arnoldi; assembly: GCA_963921515.1. Taxonomy (NCBI): domain Eukaryota; kingdom Metazoa; phylum Chordata; class Amphibia; order Caudata; family Salamandridae; genus Calotriton; species Calotriton arnoldi. Next base: position 397,427 of record CAWUFW010014610.1, read on the forward strand.
ATGTTGTTTTTGCGAGGTCCAAATTCGGTGCCACAGTAAAACTGGTTGCACCTTTATTATATCCGAAATATAATGTAACCCCAGCTCAGTGTGGCAGATATAAGTTGACGTCGAGCGTGGGACGGCCAATAAATACCTCAAAAAGGCGTTCTCTACTCTCTGTAATTCGTATACATTGCAGTATCCCCAAATCCCAGCCCCATACGTTGCTGTACTAACACACTTTGCCTGGTAGATTTTAACCAACTCAGTTGGGGGCCTCTTACCCAACTTCTGTGAGAATTTTACTAGGGCTGTTGTAGTTCTCATGAAGAGTAATTTCCTAGCTTTAATGGCCTGTTGCCACGTTCCCATACTGTCTATGAGAATACCCAAATAAGGGTACGTCTTAGTAGTTTCGACTTTTTTATTCTCAATAAAAATAGTCCTCTGATTACTACCACCCCTCCCGCAATTCATTATAAAAGTTTTGGTAACATTGATTTTTAAATCTAAACTTTTCATGTACTCACTATATCTATCAAGGGCCCTTTGGAGCTCTAGTGGAGTTTGGGCCATAACTACAGCATCATCCGCATAGAGGAGGGCAGGTATGGGGCGTTTTTGTATCTGAGGTAGGTCCTGGCACCCTTTGAGCATCACATCTTCCAAGCCGTTGGTATATAAAGAAAACAAGAAAGGTGCCAGGACACAGCCCTGCCTAACCCCCTCTCCACTTGGAATGGTGCTGTATATTCTCCATTCTGTCCATACCGTACCCTAGCTCTTGCATTCGAGTAGAGTTCTCTTATAAATTGGATTAAGGGAGGATCAACCCCCATTGCCCCAAGAATATTCCATAATTTGTCGTGACATACACAGTCAAACGCAGTAGAGAGATCTACAAAGGCCAAGTACAATTTTCCTTTTTTTACTTTTGTGTATTTCCCCATTAAAATTGTTAAATTAAGGCACTGCTCTATGGTTCCAAGACCCCCCCTAAAACCAAATTGTAGGTCCGATATTACATTATTGTCTTCAGCCCATTGCTGGAGGCGGTTTAGTATAATACGGCCTGCCACTTTTCCCACCGAATCCAACAAAGATATAGGACGATAGCATGTTGGATTCTGTCTATCACCTTTTTTGAAGATTGGTACCATAAGTGACTCAGACCAGGTTGCCATGAGTCCAACTTTACAACAGGCTGCGAGCACTTGCTTTATTAATGGACCCCATAGATCTATGTTTTGTTTAAAAATATCAACTGGGACTCCATCTGGACCCGGGGCCTTTCCGCCCTTACTAACTTTCAAAGCGGATTGTACCTCTTCAAGGGTAAAATCTAAATTCATTGGAATATCTTGTATAGAAGGACTAAGAATTACAGAACTCCCAATTATACCTCTTTCCTCCTTAGTCTTGCTAAACATTTTAGAGAAATGATCTATCCACTGTCCTTCATCAATTGCAATTTCTTTAGTTGGAGTCTCTTCAGTTCTCAAAAAAGGAGAGTTAACCACACGCCAAAAGGCGATGCTATCCCTTTCTGTACTTGCCTTATATAAATCAGCCCAAATATTCTTTTTTAATTCGCCTTTTCGTATTTTCATTGCTTGATTATATGCCTTCCTGCACTGCCTTATTTCCGCACCATCCCTATCTTTTTTATGTAAAGCATGCTTTAAGTTAGTATAGGCCTTTGTGCAGTTATTGTCAAACCACCCATTTTTCTTCTTTCTCCCCTTCTTTATTTCAACTTTCAGTGTATTCCTTATTATTTCTGTTATTTGTGCATAGGAATCCAGTACCACCTCATATGGTGTATGCTCATCCAAACATTTAAAAATTTGTTCTAAACTATTCTCTACCACTGTTTTAGTAATTGTACGTGGCTCTACCTGAGCCCACTTTAGAGAGTAGCCATTTAATCTATCAATTACCAAATCTTGGATCGGTTGGATCCTCCTACTATGGGCTCCATATATTTTTGTAGGGACAGATATAGCCACACTTAAGGGAAAATGATCACTTAGGGCGTTCCTATGTGTTTTAAAACTTAATATCCGGGAAGCAAATCTATTTGGGATTACTATAAAGTCAATAATAGTGCTCAACCCTCTCCCATTAAAAGTCTGGGTAAAAGGGATAGGTGGTGAGCTCAGTACATTTACAAAACCCATATCTAAAAGAAATAAGATCTCATTTAAACCATCTCCATGTGCACTATGTGAGAAGTGTGGTAAGTTACAATCATTTTCATCTGTTAGTCCACATATTCCATCATCACTGTGTGGACACAAAGCAGTATTAAAATCACCCCCCACACAAATAATACATTCTCTCTGCTATCATTCTGGATGTCCTGTAGAGCACTTCTAAGCTGCTTTATCATGGCTACCACATGTTCTTTCTGAGCATTATTGTAAAAATTTATCAGAACAACAGAGTCCCTTATCTATATTCATAGTCACTATTTGATAATTTGGTTCTGTAATACTAAACGAAATTTTATTTACTCTTAGGAGATTCGAGACATATATACTCAGGCCTCCTTTGACCTCCCAGATATCGATGGTACTGCTGGTGTATGAAATGTCTTGTAACCTTCGATATGCATTTCTTTCAGTGACCAAGGGGCCCATTACGATGTCGGGCGGAAGCACAACCGCCGTGCTGGCGGATGCAAAAAGCACCAGTTACCGCCGGCACGCAGCAGTCCACACGCCCGCCCAATTACGATGCGAAAAGTAGGCCAAACACCGCCGGCAAGCCAGCAACACCGTCCGCCATCAAAGTGCGCCCGTACACGTAGCGGCGCAGCCCAACTGACACACACCGTCCAACGAAACACGTCCCGCCCGGCGCATAAATTACGATGCCGCAAACAAACGGCTCCCACGGCCAAGAGATACCGTACGACAAACCGAAGCGGTAACACGGACGCCGAGCACGGACAACGAAGAAGCGGCTCCCCGAGCATGAATCCAGCACTGCAGGCCCTCCCCATGCTCCTGCTGATGCACCACCAAGGACGCAACGTACCGCGGAGACGCAGGTAGGCACACACACAACAAGTGCACGCAAACAGCGCACACAGTGCAAGGGCGGAAAAGCGGACAACCCCCCACCAGCGCGTGTACACAACACATCCACCATCGCATCCACATATGACACACAGGCCAAATCGTAACATCGCAGAACACATGTGTACACACCACCTGGGACTAGGAACCAACCACCCCGTCACGGCCCCAAAGCGCCGATGACGCCGCCACACATGCGCACAACGCAGAGGCCAACCGCAGCGCCATGCATGCGTCGCACACAGACACAGGGACACAACCAAGCAGCACACACATCAGCCCCACCCCGAACGCACATGACACGTGACAGGCCGGCCACAGACATGTCCCCAACGCCCAATTCACGGACAACACCCAACGCCACACAACCGACGCACACATGTCAGTGAAGACACGCAACAGCAGGACACACCCCAGTGTAACAAACATGGCGTAGCACACAGCGGCGGCAACACCAACTAGGAGAAGCAGGGCCCCTTCGGGAAGAGGAACGCCAGTACCACACAGAAACACCCATACCACCCTGCACATATGAACAAGACATATAAAACGGAACACCAAAGAGCCCGGGGACCGACAACAGGTGGCCCAAGAATAACATCCACACACAAGGCCCAACGCAGAGCGGAAAGGCAGCCTGCCGCCCACACAAGGGAGAGCAGACAGCACTGAATGACCTTCCATTCCAACTCCGAAACCACAGCCCTACGACAGAAGTCGGTGAATACAGCCATTGTCCAAGAATAGACCAACACAGGCATGCCGAGGAGACCGACCACAGGGCAGATAGCGCATATCACAGAAGCACACAACGGACGGGGAAGAAAGAAGAAAATACTCCCCCATGTCGGCCACATGCAAGTTAATTGGAAGGAGTCACACAGCACTGACCTTGAACTGTCTGAGAAGCATGTGGGAAGAGGGCCCGTGTCCTCCAAACAAGCCAACAGAACACAAGTCCTGTCTCCCTACGACTACACAGAGCTCACAGCAACCCCGGAGCGTGCACATTGCAGACTGCACACACAGCCGGAGCACGCCACCTCAACGAACCGCTGCGAAATGGCAACCGCAACACACCTACCCAACTACGCCGAACAGCTCAAGCTGTACAAAACCAACCTGTGCCATACATTGGGATGCGATCTCCTGTCCCTGCTGAACGTAAGTTACCGACTGACTTACCGCATCACATTGTTCAGCTGCGTCATGCCCGTCTTCTACTGTCGGAGGTGTCCCTACCAGCATCCCGTCGAGATATGCCTCTCCAACCCGGCATGTCTGAAGGCGGACCTGCTACCACTACTCCTCCCTCTGGACGCACACGACAGGGCCTGCTCTGCCTATGGGGGCATGGCGTATGTGGCCAACATCGCACCCGCACTGAAATGGGACCACTGTGCCTCCACACGACGGATCATCGATAACAGCTACATCGAATGTCACCCAGCATGCCCCATCATGGTCCTCCAAGGGACAACCTACGAACAACACCTTGACAGCCACCATCCGCTTCATTGGCTGGCAAACATGTACACCACCAATGACATGGAAGCCCTGCTGGACGGCATCGCATACCTGACAACCTGTAAATACGTCGGACCAGAACGCAGGTTCCCCGAGTGACCTATGATGTCCAACCCCGCACCCATGCTTAGCTTCCGCACGGACTGGCCAGTCACCACCACAACAGCCATACCAAACGACCGGCAACTGTAACCACACCATCAACGACATCGCCATGACATCGGATATGACCGGGACATGCACACTGTTCCCCATCACATCCAGGAACACCGCATGCATCGTGGGAGGCAGTGGCATGGGGTCTGTGTATCGCACCCACATGGACGGAACTGCACGAACAACCAGGACACGACATGGATCCAGCGCCCATGGACACACACACCGCTCAGTGGACATGAATAGGTCGCCTGGAGTCTGTGGGTGCTGCACCCCTCCCACCCCCGCCCCGGGAATCCCATACCAGGACCTTTGCATGGACGACAAGTGCATACAACAACAACACGACCCCAGTGACTGTGACATGTCCAGTAACCACCACAGTGCAACAACAAGTGGCACGCCGCTGCATGCACGCAAGCACATGCCCTGATGTCATCTCACATGCACGCGTGCATGAGGAACAACCGCAGCAAACCTGTCACATGGAACTGAGATGGACTGTGCCCATGATGCCAAGCGGTCTGGTAGGCTACATGTATACCGTCTGTGTCAAAGTCCGCAGCTCCGCAGCTATACGTAAATGTACATTAGCACAGCCTTGGCCAAGCAGATGTCACTCTGAAGCCCACATCCCACATGCAACAGCCAATCACATGTAACCCCACACCCTATCCCATTTGCAATCATGCTCAGTATATCCTCAACATGTATCCCGCTGCCAGTAGTGTCCACTATACTGCATCACAGAGGACAGAAGACTCAATATAATGTTTGAAACCAAAACTGTCTCCGCTGACTCATTTCACAAGTACGAATGAGAGAGGATGAGAGTATGTGAAGTACACGGCAGTCGTGACATGACCATGTAGTCCACTGGTATTGGATGTCAACGCAAATGAGTAGCACTACTGTGGAAGACACACATGTGTCGTGTGAAGTCGTATGGACGCAGTGCTCAGGTGGGTGGGTGCGGCGGGTAGATGCGCACATGCCAAGTTGGAGCACGCCGTGTTGGGAGGGGTCATGAACAGTACACCACCGCTTCCCTGGGCATTGTGAGAGGACACCTGTCGGGGGAGTGAACACGTGTGTGCACAGCAGCCGGGCACACGTACAAAGCGGTACCAGGCGCACCTCAGCCCACCCTCTGTGGACAAGCTGGATCCTGTTGTGCGCCCGCCATGCCCCTGACAAGGCACACACAGCCCCAGTCGACCAGGTGTAACCCCAACATAGTCAATCCGCACAGGCGATACAGGGCACGGGATGGCAGTGGAGCATGGTGTGTGAGAGGTCTCCTCGCGCTCCTCCTGGTCATATCACGCAGGCAATAGAACCTCAACGTCTAGCATGGCACAAGTCAGATGGAAGTGTAGGGGGGACGCACCACAGCACGAGCAGCACTGACGTCACGGGAGGTGGCTCGCACCATCCCATCCATTGCCCATCATACCAACCACGCCACATGCCATTGCGACTAAGTGCAAGCGCGTGCGCCACCACCCCGAGCCCTCCCCAGAGAGGCCAAAGAGTGAATGTGTGGGCCATCAGCCACAGACGGACGCGGCCTGGCCGCAAGGGCAGCCACAGCCACTGGGTGTCGCAGGTGGCGGATCCGGAAGGCGAAGACTGTGATGCATAGTCCATGCAGGCCGGGTCTCCATTTGGGGCACCACGCAGGTGGACGGGCGTCCCGCGACACATCATACCCTGAGACAGCCCACTCGTGCAACTGGACCCACACATACACTCCTTGCCCTCTCTGGTGCGAGCTTGGGGCTGCCTGTGCAAGCGCTAGCCTCGCAGGTGAGCATGCATATTGGGGGAGCGAGGGGAGGACATGAGGGCTGGGGCGAAGATGACTGTATCACTGTCAGTTAGTACAAGGGATGACCCAGATGTGGAAAGGAAGAGACGTGTCCCGTGTGTACTGCAACTAGTCGCCAATCCAACTACCCCCCATGTCCGGAATGTAAGCCCGCACCTAGGCCCGCCCATCCGCCACATCGAACATACCACCAGCACGACAACCTTCCCATTCGAAACACTGACTGGGGGTGGCGACCAGTGTACAATCATGTGTAGCCTACCCACGCGTACATGTGGGCCCTCCATGATCCATGTCACCTGCGGCAAAGTCATGACATGCGCAATGAGGGAAGTGAGGAGAGCTGTCCGCCCCACGCGCAGAAGGTGCATCAGCTCCACAGACCAGCAGCGAGTCCAGCAGGGGTCACATGTGCAGGGGCAGCTGTGCCTGGTGTGAAGGCACATGCATATAGACAGCACATCGACCAATGTGTAGTCTGCCCACATCTACAGTCCATCATCATGCGGACATAGGAATTGAACACAGGGCAACACATCTTCAGTTGGTGCACCCACCGTGACCAACAATGCGCAATCATCGACGTACCCGCCCTGTGCATGGCCCCCACCCAACGGAGGCACATCCAGTGCCACCATCCCACACACACAAGCCTTCCACGGAACATGCTGTGTCCAATGGTCAGTACAGAGTCAGCGCCCATGTGGTGGATCCTGAACAGGAGACACATGCACACACATGCCAGCTCCCACTGTGTACGTCTGCCACCTGGCACGTGCAATGTAACCTCTCACCTGTGACGTGTGACTGCAAGCACACAGCCGTCTTGGCATGGGGCTGTCAATGTGGACACCTGTCAATGTTTCGGGAGGTGTGATCCGTACAGTGCTGTACATAGGGTGCAGTGCTGACACCTACTACTGTCTCATATCCCCTCGTGCCACAGGTCCCACTTGTTTTGGCCGCTCAGCCTGTGCCCACATCGTCGTCGTCGTGTGCCATACTCATCCAGCCGCGGAAGCAGTTCCATGCTCAGCAGACATTCATGTTGCCGTGGCGTTGCCGCTTGACGGATATGCAGTCAGTCCCCATCAGCACGCCCCGCAAGTCATTGGGGCCTAGATCCCCATGTGCATGCACATGGCAGTGGTTTGTATCACTAGCCATTGCCATTGGTGGGAGACCTGTGTAAGTGTATTGTGGCCGTGCCGTCCCAGCTTGACAGCTGGGCTGTGGCTCATGTGCTTGCTCAGTCATGTCAGTGATGTGTATGCGAAATTGCTATGTGTCGTGTTGCTTTGACATGTGACCTCTGCCATTGTCC